>JASAND010010568.1:0-63009 GCA_030248195.1 Trissonchulus latispiculum | reverse complement strand
CCGAAGGGCGATTCGATTTGGGTAGGAAATGAAAACATTTTTAGGGGGGATTGTCGGCGACTGCGACGACACCTCCACTTCTATCTACACCTATGCTTCTGGGACCCCTCCCCTAACACAACACACCTATGCTTCTGGGAACCATAGGTGTAGTAGGGGGGGGGGGGGGGGGGGGGGGGGGGGGGGGGGGGGGGGGGGGGGGGGGGGGGGGGGTGGGGGGGGGGGGGGGGGGGGGGGGGGGGGGGGGGGGGGGGGGGGGGGGGGGGGGGTGGGGTAACCCCCGGCCATTTTTTCAAACCCCCCCCCCAGAAATTTTTGGGAGCCCCCGGCTCCCCCAACTGGGGGGGGGGAAGGTAGTCGCGCCGAAGGCGCGAAAATTGGAACAAAAATGGGGCATTTTTAGGGTAAATTTGGCAAAATTTTTTTAAAAGTCCAAATTCTTGGCTTAACGTGTTTATTATCGCGAGAAATACACGTTTATAACGGTTTTATGGACTTCTAGACTCAATATTGACCTTATTCTGGACTCAGAAACATGTTGGCAATCAAGTTTTCGAGTTTGAAAACACTGTCTAATGTTAAAATTACTTAATGATTTCATGTTTTTCCGTATTAGCAATGGCTGAAAATGCGATTTTTGGCATAAAAATAGAAAAAAATTTTTGGGGGAGGTTTGGGCAGTGGCGGATCCAGGATTTTGAAAAGGGGGGGGCCCGCTGAAAAATTTTTCTGGGGGGGGGGTAACCAAATTTTTCCGGGGGGGGGTAAAAATTTGCTTTTTCCAGGAACAAAATATTTTTACAATAAAATTAATATTGTGTATGGAAAGGTTAGTTCACTTGCCAATTGGAAAACAACTATATCCCGTGAGTGAAGCAAAGCATGGAGAATTTACACAAGAAGCACACGGGGGTCTGGGGGACGGAGCCCCCCAGAAGTTGAAGAATTTTTTGAAATTGGAAAAAATCCGTCATGCAAACTTTTGAAAAGATTAAATAAATAAAATGGAGATTATATATACCTATAGTAACTTACGAAGTGAAAAACTTGCAGTAAAATAGTATAAGTATATAAGTATATACAAGGAATGGTGGCAATAAAGAGGACAAGCTACAATGGCAACAAAGATAATGTTTCCAAACGGGGGGTCTGGTCTCCCCCAGAAGTTGAAGAATTTTTTGAAATCGTGGAAAATTCAGCAGTTCAAATATTTAAAAAGATTAGTTAAGATGAGATGAGTTATTGAGTTGTATAATCGATCAGTGGAAAACCGAAACCGGAATTGGATTCTTTTCAGAATTTTTCACTTCCACGATTTATTCTAGAACACTTTCAGAAGCTGCCAATTATCAATCTTGCATTGCCCATTTATATACGTTATGAAATAAAAATAAAATTTGTAAATATATATATATATATATATATAAGCCTGTATATAGTCATAAAATAAACTGAAAGCGTTGAGTACAATTAACTTTTTACTTACAAAACAGGAAAGGAAACAAAATGGAAGACACTTTAAGAGACAGAAGTTCTGTCACAGAACTAAGCACGTAATAAAGCAGCACGGAAGTATATGTAAGTGCGCCGCAGGCGAAATTTTTTAAAAATTTGTGGAATTTATTAAAATAATGCTTAATTTTCACTCGAAATATGCATTATAAACAGCTGAAAAAATTTTCTAGGGGGGGGCCCGGAATGTCAAAGGAGGGGGCCCAAATCGCAAAGGGGGGGGCCCCGGGCCCCCGGGCCCCCCCCCTGGATCCGCCACTGGGTTTGGGGGGGGGGGCGTGGGGGGGGTTGGGGGGGTCTAAAAAGGGCCCCCCCCAAAAATTCCGGGGGAGGGGCCCCCCCAACCCAAATCCCCGTTACACCTATGCTGGGAAACCCCTGTGAAGAAATTTTACCGCCTCGCCTCCCCGTCATCAAATCCTGGATCCGCCTGTGAACCAACTTACAAAAATGGTTCTTAATCATAGGTGTGTTAGGGGGGGAGGGGGGTAGGGGGGACCCGCCCCACCAAAATGACAAATTTTGGCGACCCCCCCCCCAGATTTTCAGATTTTCGCTACCCCCCCAGATTTTTGGCCAAAAATGGCATAAACTCGAAAATTTAGGGTGGTCCCCCCACCATAGGTGTGTTAGGGGGGGGACCCCTCCCCCCAAATGGAGGGGTCGCCGACCCCCCCCTAAAAATTTTTTCCAACCCCTCCCCCCAAATCGATTTTTTCAGACCCCTCCCCCCTAAAAATTTTCTAACCCCTACCTAAATTTTAGAAAATTTTTTGAAAATTTTAACTAAAAGTAACTTCATAGCATAACCTGCAAGTACGAATTTGCAGAATGCACTAAATATATACGTATGGCAAAATGCGTAGACGTCACAGTCACGTTTTCCAAAAAAATTTCTAGAAGTCAAGTTTGCAGTTGGCATTGGCGCACCCAGGCATAGGTGTGGCTGGGCAAAAAATCTGGGGGGGGGGGGGTTCCGACGGATGGTGGGGGGACCCCCCCTAAATTTTCGATTTTATGCCATTTTTGGCCACTTTTTGTCCAAAAATCTGGGGGAGGTACCAAAAGTCTGAAAATCTGGGGGGGGGTCGCCAAAATTTGTCATTTTGGTGGGGGGGTCCCCCCACCCCCCCAACACATCTATGCACCCAGGGGAGGGGTTTTGGGGGTTCTGAGGCCTCTCACCCCACACGGAATTTTTGGAGAGAAGGCACAAAGGCGATCCGTTTTCAAAGCATACAATAACAAATAGGAAATTTTTGTTCCTGCGTCGCCTCTCTATTTCAAGTTTTAAAAATTTGCGCGCCTGCAGATATCTTTATTTCTCTCCAATTCTTAAAAATTTTCACGCCTGGCGGCGGCATCACTCTTCCATCTAAATTGAAAACATTTTCGCACCTGCAGAGCTGTTATGTATGTCTCATTTTTTAAACATTTCTGAGCCTGCGCCTGCTTCACGTTTTAGAAATTTTCGCTGTGAAGTTTTAGTTTTCATCTGCAGAATTTTTGCATCTCAATACGTACTGTTTTAAACTTTTTGAAACTTACTATATATATATATATATATATAGATATATATATATATATATATATATATATATATATATATACTGATAAACTGCAAAACTAAGTGTTCGTATATCAAATCTTTTTAAAGATTCCGTTACAGATTATTCATAATTTCAAAGAATTTAAGGTCTCAGTTGCTGATTTTTCCATATCGTCAAAAAATTTCTCAAACTTTTATTCAAAGGTTTTACAGGATTTCACAAGGATTCAGGTAGTGCGCATTAACGCACTAACCTAGAATAGTTTATATATCAAATTTTTCAGCTTCTGGGGGCAGAATTTTGTAGGCTCGATCTTTCCAAAATCCCAAGTGCGTCCCTGGTGGAAGGTATAAATTTCTATCAAATTCTATAAGTTTCTCAGGGGACTCCAGCCCACTGACCTTGAGCTTAGCATTTCTACTTTATTCTATTTCCATTCGCATATTATAAATTGCTTTCTTAATTCCGGGTACAAAGCTAAACTTTAGATATTAGTGGAATCTGGAGAAAGCCTATTTCTTCATTAGAAAGCGTTGAAGGTTCCATAGCCGTTTCAGTTTCTGAAGCGCGGTGCTCCCCAAATCTCGCTGTTTTAAACCAGTTATAAGCTACTGCAAATATCTCGGATGAACTATTTTTATGTCAGGTCGCATTGCTTGTTTCTTTGTGTCAAAGTTTGATATTTAAAGGATATATAGATTCTCCGAAACCTCTTCTTAAGGTGTTCTCAATTTATATAAACTTTAAAAATGCAAATCTTTACGAAGCTAGATAGTAATTATATAAAAACTTAGGTCAAGTGCAGACACCGGGTCGCCTTCCTGTTTGCGATTCGAGGGTCGGAAAAATTAAGATAAAGCTACCAAAGGGGTACAAAACCAAAAAAATTCGCGCCTTCAGCGCGTATTTTCTATTTCATAATGGCCTATTTACTGTGATCAAAAAGACGAAGCTTGAAACGCGTCTAGTAGCGGCGCCAGGATTTTTTGAAGGGGGGGGCCCGTTTTTGGGAAATCCAAGATTTTACCTGCAGTTCCCAAACAATTTCTCACACTTTAGCAATAATTCTACGATTTTCAGCGAAAATTACCGATTTTTAAAAAAAATTTCTTAAAACACTCAAACTATACGTATAAACAGCTGAAAAATTTTTTCTTTCTGAGAAAGGTCGCGCGGCAGCCATTTAAGTTTTGCAAAATTTTGGCATGGTTGGACCAAAAAGTAGGTGTCATTTTCAAAATGTCATAAAATGAGCAGGAGTGAAGCAAATGAGTTGATCTTTGCACACATATATAGGTAAGAAAGAGTCGCGCTTTCTGCTACTGTGTTTTTGAGCTCATAGCTCCAACCCTTGGTCCAGGAGGCTGGTGGGATTTTCCCCCCAAAAAGGGGGTCGTCTACTGCGCAGTGTGTAGTATTGCCGGCCAACCTCTGCAGAAACTTAATGCTTGCACAGTGTATATATTTTGCAGCTGCTTGCAGTGTATAATTTAAATGGTTGGAGCTGAATGTGTGGAAAGCAAAGATTTGCCTGTGCCACCTGGCACAAAGGCACCAACCTCACAGGAGGACACTCAAAGCTCCAAGAAGAAGAAAAAGAAGGCTAATAAGAAAAAGGGTCTGTCTTGTGTTACATACTATATATTGTACATGATAACACTGGGCTTTTTCTAGACAGAATGTTTAGGGTAACCTCTTCCGCTAACTAGAATATATATATTTATATCATGAGGGTGCGCGGAGCGCCCCTCATAATATGAGCTATAAAGGTATAGCGCGGCGGGAAAAAAAACCCAATCCGATATGCGGGGAAAAAAACCCACCGCCAGTGTGAGTCACCCATATGAGATAGATCGGATTTTAATAGCCTATCTTAAAGAGCGTCCAAAACTACCCTAGAGGGTGTATTATTGTAGTTCCCCCTGCCTCTCAGCAGATTTTTTGGGACTTTGAAAATTTTGGAATTTTTGGTCCCAACATGGGGGTCAGGCAGGGTCAACTTTGGGGGGGTCACCCTGAACTACTGGAAAGACTTAGCCCAAAACGGATTACAGTTTCACAGAGGATATGTCTCGAACTTCACGATGGTGTATGCAATTTGGCTCTAATACCTGTGGTGCGACCTGGGGGTGACCTAGACTCGGCGGGGAAAAAAAACCCATGTGCGGGAAAAAAAACCCAAATTTCAAAATGAAATTTTTTTCTAACCATTAGCAGCAAAGGAATAATTCATGCATTTCTTAGCTCAGTAGAGCCTCCTGATTAATTTGGTATAGATTTTACCTAGGTTCGACCTTCTATGTGAGGTCCAGGTGGCCAAAATCTGAGATGGTGCCATTTCAAGCCAAATTTTCAAATTTCGCCAAAAATCGCTAATTTTTTACTAAAATGGGTCGGGTTTGGCTTTAAATGCAATAAAAACACGTTTTCTATGTGATAGGATGCTTAAACTGCAGAAATTAAGCAAATTTCAAAAATTTCCAAAATTTGCCTATGTTTACGTGTTAAACATACGAAATTTTGAAAAGTCCATTTTACATGATTTTTTGCAAAAATATTGATATTTTATGATTCAGATGTACTAAAAATGACCCGCTCTTTCGAATGGTATAGTCAAAACCGTTCTGGAAAGCTTGCAGCAAAAAATTCGGCTGGGTTTTTTTTCCCGCCCATGGGTTTTTTTTCCCGCATTGGGTTTTTTTTTTCCCATCGGTTTGGTCGAAAATTTCTCACCAACCGTAAGTGATAGAGAGACGTTTTATGGCTCATTTTGAAGCTCTTCGCAAGGCCTCATGGTAGTTATCGTTAGATTTTCGATTTGTCGCTTAATAAAAAAGTTACAGCCAAAATTCGAAAATTTGGGTTTTTTTTCCCGCCGCGCTATACTTTGCGGATTAGGAAAACTGTTAATTAGCCATAACTAATTAACGGTAGGGAGTTGAGAGCTAAAGTTTACATTTTTGAAATCTCCAGGCCAAGAGCTTTCGAATGATACCAAACTTGCCCGGAAAAAATGAACTTTGAAAAAAATCGACTTTTTGATACAAGTTTAAGGGGGGGGGTATACCAAATACACTAATGACAAACATTTTTCTGATTGCGCTCAAACTTTGTCACGTATTAGTACTTGGGTTCCTTCAAAATAATTAAAAGTTTCAATGCTTTTCGTTTTTCACGGCGTCCACAGCAGCCTCGCAAAGTTGCTGACCTACCGCATTTTCGTGCATGGGGGTGGTCGAAGTTTTTTTGATTTTTCTCCGGACTGCTACGTGCCAATGTTTTAAAATTTCTTGTAAACATAAAGGAACCTTAGGACTATTGTTGGGTATGCGCAACTGCAAAATTGAATGAGTACACCAAGTGCAGCACGACTTTTACCATGCGTCCCACCCCGAAATTATGGCAATTGACATCTTTCGTTTGAGACCTAATCCGCTGTAGGCATCCGATTGGGCTCAAATTTTACACACAGATGTCTCTTAAGACTATAAATATGTATGGAAAATTTGAAGCGTTTTGACCGAATCAGTAAAAAGTTATACAATATTTTGTTCAATTTTTGCTGTCAGATTCGCAAAATTGGCTTCCCGCCAAAAATGCCAAATTTTCAAAATCGTCGAATTACTACAAAAAAGCACTCATTCGATAGATCTCATCATTCTAAACAACTTTTCTAATTGCACCAAGTCACGATATTGCTTCTACGATGAGATAAATTCCATCAAAGTTTTGCTACATGCCGATTTTGAGCATTTTTTCACTGTTAGCCACATAATTAAGCAGTCATTAAAAAAACATTACACAACTTGAACCAGCCAAACCTGGCACATATTTGACCTTATATCCTGGCTATATTCTGTAAAAATTTCAGAAGATTTGGAGCACTTTGGTGGATTAGGCTCGAAACGGCGACAGGTCACCTAGTGAAAATTTTACAATTTTTAAAGTTTGCGGCTACAGTACTCCCGAACGAGAAGCTTCTGTGAGCTGCCATTTGGCATGTATATAACCCGTGTCCATGGAAATATGTGTGCAAAGTTTTAGGTCTGTAGCTTTATCCGAAAAAAATTCAGAGCTTCCGAAAGACCAATCTAAATTTTGAAAAAATGAACAAAAATTTTCAGTTTGGGACCCCATCCAGCTCGGATGTCATGGGATATATCAATGCCTCATATTAACTTTTTAACTATGATATGTTACCTACTTGCATGCAAAAAACTAGCGCTCTCCGAAGAAGTTGTGCAAACCCCTGGGGGTATACCCCCCCCCCCCTTAAAAGTGGGGTTTTTTTTCTCTGTATCGACCACTTTTATAGGGCGATTTTTGCGCACACCGATTTTTCAAACGGCCCATAGGAAAAATTTTTCTATACTAATTTTTGATTATCTAGGCGATGGTCCAGATCAAGTGTATGTTTGATTTCCGAATTTCGCTCTGGGTCGATTTTTACAGATGGTCAAAGTTGGAAAAATCGACGTTTGGACTTAGAAATTTTTCGAGGTCCCAACACAGAAAATTGTCAAAAAGTCGTCTAAAATAGCGTTTCTCGGCCATTTGGTGGTGCCCATATATAGTAAATCGGGGCCGCTGAACACGATGAGCATACTGCCGAAACCGCCC
The DNA here is from genome assembly GCA_030248195.1 of Trissonchulus latispiculum. Lineage (NCBI taxonomy): Eukaryota > Metazoa > Nematoda > Enoplea > Enoplida > Ironidae > Trissonchulus > Trissonchulus latispiculum. Next base: position 55,327 of record JASAND010010568.1, on the reverse strand, counting down.
GAAGTGACCACTGGTCAGCATGGCCCCATGGCACCTCGCCCAGGGTCAAAGTTAGGGTCAAGGTTGGGAAAGTCACTAAAACAGCGTTTTTCGGGGTTTTGGTTGGGGGCATATATAGTAAATCGACTATGCTCGTTTCAATGAGCATATTTTCAGAACCGACGGAAGTGACCACTGGTCATATGGCCTAGGTGGCCTATTGACCAGTGGTCAAACCCCCTAAAACAGCGTTTTTCGAGGTTTTGGTTGGGGGCATATATAGTAAATCGACCACGCTAGTTTCAATGAGCATATTTTCAGACCCGACGAAAGTGACCAGTGGTCACTATGGCCTAGGTGGCCTATTGACCAGTGGTCAAACCCCCTAAAACAGCGTTTTTCGAGGTTTTGGTTGGGGACATATATAGTAAATCGACTACGCTCGTTTCAATGAGCATATTTTCAGAACCGACGGAAGTGACCACTGGTCACTATGGCCAAGGTGGCCTATTGACCAGTGGTCAAACCCCCTAAAACAGCGTTTTTCGAGGTTTTGGTTGGGGGCATATATAGTAAATCGACCACGCTAGTTTCAATGAGCATATTTTCAGACCCGACGGAAGTGACCACTGGTCACTATGGCCTAGGTGGCCTATTGACCAGTGGTCAAACCCCCTAAAACAGCGTTTTTCGAAGTTTTGGTTGGGGGCATATATAGTAAATCGACTACGCTCGTTTCAATGAGCATATTTTCAGAACCGACGGAAGTGACCACTGGTCACTATGGCCTAGGTGGCCTATTGACCAGTGGTCTGGTCAAACCCCCTAAAACGGCGTTTTCGAGGTTTTGGTTGGGAGCATATATAGTAAATCGACTACGCTCGTTTCAATGAGCATATTTTCAGAACCGACGGAAGTGACCACTGGTCACTATGGCCTAGGTGGCCTATTGACCAGTGGTCAAACCCCCTAAAACAGCGTTTTCCGGGGTTTTGGTTGGGGGCATATATAGTAAATCGACTACGCTCGTTTCAATGAGCATATTTTCAGAACCGACGGAAGTGACCACTGGTCACTATGGCCTAGGTGGCCTATTGACCAGTGGTCAAACCCCCTAAAACAGCGTATTTCGAGGTTTTGGTTGGGGGCATATATAGTAAATCGACCACGCTAGTTTCAATGAGCATATTTTCAGACCCGACGGAAGTGACCAGTGGTCACTATGGCCTAGGTGGCCTATTGACCAGTGGTCAAACCCCCTAAAACAGCGTTTTTCGAGGTTTTGGTTGGGGGCATATATAGTAAATCGACTACGCTCGTTTCAATGAGCATATTTTCAGAACCGACGGAAGTGACCACTGGTCACTATGGCCAAGGTGGCCTATTGACCAGTGGTCAAACCCCCTAAAACAGCGTTTTTCGAGGTTTTGGTTGGGGGCATATAGATTAAATCCTCCACGCTAGTTTCAATGAGCATAGATACAGACCCGACGAAAGTGACCAGTGGTCACTATGGCCTAGGTGGCCTATTGACCAGTGGTCAAACCCCCTAAAACAGCGTTTTTCGAGGTTTTGGTTGGGGACATATATAGTAAATCGACTACGCTCGTTTCAATGAGCATATTTTCAGAACCGACGGAAGTGACCACTGGTCACTATGGCCAAGGTGGCCTATTGACCAGTGGTCAAACCCCCTAAAACAGCGTTTTTCGAGGTTTTGGTTGGGGGCATATATAGTAAATCGACTACGCTAGTTTCAATGAGCATATTTTCAGACCCGACGGAAGTGACCACTGGTCACTATGGCCTAGGTGGCCTATTGACCAGTGGTCAAACCCCCTAAAACAGCGTTTTTCGAGGTTTTGGTTGGGGGCATATATAGTAAATCGACTACGCTCGTTTCAATGAGCATATTTTCAGAACCGACGGAAGTGACCACTGGTCACTATGGCCTAGGTGGCCTATTGACCAGTGGTCTGGTCAAACCCCCTAAAACGGCGTTTTCGAGGTTTTGGTTGGGAGCATATATAGTAAATCGACTACGCTCGTTTCAATGAGCATATTTTCAGAACCGACGGAAGTGACCACTGGTCACTATGGCCTAGGTGGCCTATTGACCAGTGGTCAAACCCCCTAAAACAGCGTTTTCCGGGGTTTTGGTTGGGGGCATATATAGTAAATCGACTACGCTCGTTTCAATGAGCATATTTTCAGAACCGACGGAAGTGACCACTGGTCACTATGGCCTAGGTGGCCTATTGACCAGTGGTCAAACCCCCTAAAACAGCGTTTTTCGAGGTTTTGGTTGGGGGCATATATAGTAAATCGACTACGCTCGTTTCAATGAGCATATTTTCAGAACCGACGGAAGTGACCACTGGTCACTATGGCCTAGGTGGCCTATTGACCAGTGGTCAAACCCCCTAAAACAGCGTTTTTCGAGGTTTTGGTTGGGGGCATATATAGTAAATCGACTACGCTCGTTTCAATGAGCATATTTTCAGAACCGACGGAAGTGACCACTGGTCACTATGGCCAAGGTGGCCTATTGACCAATGGTCAAACCTCCTAAAACAGCGTTTTTCGAGGTTTTGGTTGGGGGCATATGTAGTAAATCGACCACGCTAGTTTCAATGAGCATATTTTCAGACCCGACGGAAGTGACCACTGGTCACTATGGCCTAGGTGGCCTATTGACCAGTGGTCAAACCCCCTAAAACAGCGTTTTTCGAGGTTTTGGTTGGGGGCATATATAGTAAATCGACTACGCTCGTTTCAATGAGCATATTTTCAGAACCGACGGAAGTGACCACTGGTCACTATGGTCTAGGTGATCTATTGACCAGTGGTCAAACCCCCGAAGACAGTGGTCATTGTTTGGAATAGAGAATCTTCTGGGAGTAATAAATTGCAGACTACTTCTGCCTAAGAGCAGCGCTCCCAAAAATTGAAAGAAGGACAAGTAGGAAAAATGCTCCTTGCAGTCGCATGTAAAATGCAATATGAGCTATGATGGTCAACATTTAAATATGTCAAGGACAAGATTTAAAACGTCTAATATGAGCCAGCATCTAAATCGGTAAAGGACAAGCTGTAACTGGCTAATATGAGCCGCCACGTTTCTCTTGGGCTCATATTGACGCGAGGATACTAAGTTGAGTTAACTATTTTTCACTTTTCAAATTCGCATGTACACGTAATTGTCATGGCATACGTGTGGTCTTGATACAATAAGTAAAGTTAATCCGTGGGTAAGCACACATCAAATTTTTACACACCAGCTGTGTATTTTATTGTATAAGTGCTGTGTACAGTAAGCCGATACTGAAGACTTGAAGAATACCGATTTACAGGAGTTTTATGCATTTGTTTCTAGTTTGCCGTGTGTGTCTATGATTTAGAAAACTGGTATATACCAAATGTATATGCCACTTAATTCAACTTTAAAGGGGAGAACTTTAGCTGCTTAAAGTGTTCACATATATACCTTAAATACGGTGTTTGAGCTAGTGAAGTTAGATTCATTATATGAACAATTATTATTAACAATTATTATGAACAAAATTATTCAAACATATGAAGCTAATGACATTACGCAAGACGGTGAGGATTTGTTCAGACTTGGGATTGGGAATAAAAGTAAAGAGTCTGTAGGCAAGATGGTAAGGGGTCGTCGTGATGTCAAGCCGTTGAAACCACGGCAGCGAGCGTCAATATGAGCCCAAGAGAAACGTGGCGGCTCATATTAGCCAGTTACAGCTTGTCCTTTACCGATTTAGATGCTGGCTCATATTAGACGTTTTAAATCTTGTCCTTGACATATTTAAATGTTGACCATCATAGCTCATATTGCATTTTACATGCGACTGCAAGGAGCATTTTTCCTACTTGTAGATAATATAATATATATAAATAATTTACGTATATATATACATAGCCGTCATGCGTTTATCCAAGGGTGGAGGTTTGGGGCTCGAAACTCCCTCCTTTTGAGTTGAAAAATGAGTGCAATTCAGCGCAAAGAATGTGAAAAATTTAAGATTAAGATTGTTTACTACATGTTTGTAGACATTTTAAGACAGAACTAACTACCTAGGAAAAGGCGGCAATTTTTGAAAAATGATTCGGCCCTGTGTATCTTCCGAGGGGTATCCAGTCCCCCAAACCTCACTATATTGGACAATTTCGATTTCCTTTTTATTTTCATTCAACATTCTTGTACGCCGTTGCCTTGCTTTTGTTTGCTCATTTCCTGATTTGAAACTGTTCTTCTAGGAGGCGACGACAAAGGAACTGCCGCAGACGATGATATAGATGCCATCTTGCAGGAGCTGGACGGCGTTAATGTGAATCAGTCAAATCAGCCGAAGGGAGGAAAGAAAGCGGCTAAGAAGGGCTCTGGTGGTGACACGGCAAAGCCTGTCGACGGTATCGTTACATACACTATGTATACAGTAGAGTAGTTCAATTGACAATGAAAATCAAAAGGTACACAATCTGGGTGCCCACATTGTAATTTTCACCGTTTAATTGTGTGTGGGCCTCATAATGCTCTTGGACCTGTGGACCTTGACTTATAGTTTTAAACAGGTATAATAAAGGTGAAAACTGAATCAAAGTCGGGGCTCGATATGGGTGCAGTGTTTTTTTGCTCGGACACTTTTGCGCTCTTCTGCGCACTGCCCCAAATTTTTTTGCGCAAAATGATAAAAAGTGCGCATAGCACAAAAAATGCTAAAATTTAGCATAAAATTCCTGTTTTGCATTTATTAGCAATGGCATGACCTTTCTACAATGTTCAGAGCTGTTGATTATAAGATGCCAGAACTTAATGGCGGAATAAATTTGCAAACTCACCTAACTTTGCCACGACGGGTCTAAGGCGCAGAAGCAAAAGACTTTAAAAAATAGCAACCATTTGACTACGTACGTACGATAATCTTCAAGTTTTATCGATATAAAAGTAAATTTGTATCAAGTTGTATTGATATCAAAGTAAATTTTTATTCTGTAAATTTAAAGAAATGGTGAAACCTTTTGGCAATTTTTAAGTTGTTTGCAAGCTATGTAAGAATCCTCACTGCTTTTTATAAAAACAAAAATACACGCTAGTTTGAAATTTCATCGAAAATTACGCAGTTTTCAGAAAATGATTTTATATTAATGATAGCCTGTTTGCTGAAAGTCAGGTCGCAACCTAGCGATGAATCAGTAGTAGGCAAGTACGGACGGGGGTTTGGGGGCGGAGCCCCCAGTTAAAATTGGAGATTTTTGTGAAATTGAGAGCCAGGAGCAATTTTTCTATGCACTCTGAGCAACTAATTTTCAGTAATTGTTCTCCCCGTGTCGCTAGAAGCGCACGCGTGCGCACAAGCCCAAAAATTTTTGCTCATTTCAGAAAAAAAGTGCGTCATTGCGCACTTTTTTGAGCAAAAACACTGTATGGGTGAGTGGTTTGTTAGAACGTTCGACATATTGCTGATGCTCCTCGATTTTATCCTCCCAGTCCACAAAAGTTTGCTCGGTTCATAGTCAACCCAGTTGTATACTCATTCTTCATCATAGGTGTGGCTGGCGAAAAAAGTGGGGGTGAGAGCTTAAAAAAGTAGGGAGGGGGTCTGGCAAAAAGGGGGGTGGGGGGTCGAAAAAGGTCGATTTGGGAGGAGGGGTAAGAAAAGTTTTCGAGGGGGGGTCCGTGAAAAATAGGTTTTTCGTGAAAAACTTTAAAAGTTTCTCAATTTTCAGCTATTTTTGACGGTTTTTAAGATAATTAAGCGAATTTTAGAAATTATTTGATGATTTTTTGAAAATTTTCGAATTTTTGGCTAAAAATTTGCAAAAATTTATTTAGGGGTTTGGAAATTTTTAGGGGGGGGGGTAGGTCGGCCGATGGCCGATTTGGGGGGAGGGGTAGAAATAATTTTTAGAGAAGGGGGGTCTGCGACTCTTCCATTTGGAGGAGGGGTCCCCCCACCCCCCACCCCCTAATAAACCTATGTTCTTAATTGACTGGTAAAATGGCTTGATACAGTGGTGGCATTGTTACAGTGGCGTGCTATTTGTGTAGATGGGCCGACCTCCCCACCCCCACCACGAATGCTATCATAATTTGAAATGACAGTTCAGGTTTACGGTTGAGCTTTACAGCTACATGAGGTTTACAGCGCCACGGTTGAGAATCCAGGGATGAGCACCGGCACGTCATCTTTTATTGAAGCAAATTGCGAATGGTTAAACTACGTAGTTTTAGATCTTTTGTGAATCCTGTTTCTATTGTAGAATCCGTGAAAAATGGTGTTGAGGAGAAGCTAGCCGTCACCACTTCACGTGCGTTCTAAAATTAATGTAATGCATGTAATTGTTACACAGCTGGTCTTATTGTCGAGTCTGTTCTTAGTAATTACTGGTGGTATTTGAAAGCAGCTGTCAGTATATTATATAACTAGCTATTTTTAACGCTCATCAACGCGTCTATGTATTTATTAACTTGGGGGGTTTAAATTTGTCGCTATTTTCTTGGAAATGTTTTCTTGAATTTTCTGCTCTACTTTATAGAACTTTATTATTAGTTTTATATTATGTTCTTGTTCTATATAGGTTGGCCTGATGTGACTGAGAAAGTTCCGGTGGACCTGCAGTTTCCTGAACGAAATTTCCCGGAGGGACAGATTTGTGAACATCCAGTTCCCAAGGACGAGTAAGTCCTAACTTTTGGATTAATTATGTCAGAAGACAATTGTTTTAACCTTGCATAGTTACATTAAATGATTGCTAGGATGTGCTTATATACTCTGCTAAAGCTAAGTTACAGCTCTTCAAGAGCTTTATGTTTCGCGCAGCTCGCCTTTTCCGCGAACTTCGCCAGAATTTAGCAATTTTCGTTAAATTTGGCGAATTTCACATAGACATCAGGAGATTTCAGGACAAATTGAATTACCCGAAATTTATGGAAAGCCAGCTGAGCTGAAGTTGAAGCTCGAAAAATTGACGGAAATTGCTAGCTGTGGCGAAGTTCGTGGAAAAGGTGAACTTCGTGGAAAAGTTTAGTTTTTTAGGAGTCTAAAGGTCGCCCTTTTCTCGGGTAATGGTTGCAACGATTGAAGGGTCTGATCTGGTGCTTCGATGGATTTTATGGGTTCATTGTTATTGCTTTTTTCATTCTCCATATCGGAGCATTTTTCTTCTTGTCTTCTGTTTTCACTTGACGTTTCTCAGTGGTTTGATATTACATGTTCGGGTCTCTTTATTTATTAGGGGGAGCGCGTTAGCGCTCCCCCTAGAATAGGGAAAATTTGACGCAATGTGTATAGTCTGGACATTGTTTGGCCTGTGGCCAGCGGAGGAGTGGACCGATCGGGCTCAAACTTGGTGTGTGAAGAGCCTGTGAGCAGGGGTACATGCTGTGAAAATTTCAGCCGGATCGGCCGGGTAGATCTTGAGATATAGAAATTGGCCCCCCGCGCAGGTCGCGTTTCTCTCCATTTTTTCCCCTAGGGGTGCAGGTCGGAGGACCCTTCAGAGCCGTACTATTTTAGGTTTTTTTGTACAAAAAGTTCGTCAATTCCGGGGAAATTACTTTCCGCGGTTCCCGGACACCCCCAGATGGCCCCCCCCCGGTGGGGACCCCCCAAGTGACCCCCGAAAAAAACTAAGTCCGAAAATTTTGTAGCTTCGAAATAGAACGCAGCGCGCGAAGCTGGGCTCTCATATTGGGGTTTTGGCATGACCCAAGGGTGGACTACTGCATAGGCTATATTAGATGTCGGCAGGTCTCCTGTGGCGCCCTGGCCAGGGGTCACTAGTTAACGTGTAAAAGGGGGCCTGGGCCTACGGAGTAGGCAGCCCTATACATAAGAGCTGCTGGGCTGAGGTTTCGTATTCGAATAGGAACCCCTATATGGTGAATCTAAAGGGCCCATTAGTTTCGCTCTAGGACCTATCCATGTGGCTGGGGGGCACCCTGATGGTGGTGGGCCCTACCGTGTCGCAACTCCAACTTTAACCTCTTCTACAGAAATATCTACAGTGAGCAGGTCTCTCTTACTTGGGGTTTGGGGTGGGGTGCGGGGGCACTACAGCATAGGCTATAGTAGGTTTCGCCCGGACCCCTGTGGCGCCCTGGCCAGGCAGGGGCGCACCCAGGATTTAAAAAAGGGAGGGGTCGAACCTGAAAATTTTCCTATTTTTAGTTTTATGCATTGAAAATAGCTCAGTTTTTGTGTTCGCCCCAAAACTTCAGGGGGGTAAATCGGATTAAAAGGGAGGGGTCGGAACCCCCAAAACCCCTCCCCTGGGTGCGCCCATGTGGCCAGGGGTCCGGACCGTGGACCGTGGCCAAAACGGCCAAAAATCGATTTTTCCAAAAGTGGCCATGTCTGGTATCAAATGAAAGCCCGTGGTGAGGCGAACATTTGTCATTGGAGGACCCCTCCAAAGTGGCCCCAGCGGCCTGTGGCGCCCTGGCCAGGGTCCGGACCGGTCCAAAATGGCCAAAAATCGATTTTTCCAAAAGTGGTCAAGTTTGATATCAAATGAAAGCCCTTGGTGAGGCGAACATTTTTTGTCATTGGAGGACCCCTCCAAAGTGACCCCAGCGGCCTGTGGCGCCCTGACCAGGGTCCGGACCGGTCCAAAATGCCCAAAAATCGATTTTTTCCAAAAGTGGCTAAGTTTGGTATCAAATGAAAGCCCATGGTGAGGCGAACATTTTTTGTCATTGGAGGACCCCTCCAAAGTGGATCCAGCGGCCTGTGGCGCCCTGACCAGGGTCCGGACCGGTCCAAAATGGCCAAAAATCGATTTTTCCAAAAGTGGCCAAGTTTGGTATCAGATGAAAGCCCTTGGTGAGGCGAACATTTTTTGTCATCGGAGGACCCCTCCAAAGTGGACCCAGCGGCCTGTGGCGCCGTGACCAGGGTCCGGACCGGTCCAAAATCGATTTTTTGAAAAGTTTTCAAGTTTGGTATCAAATGAAAGCCCTTGGTGAGGCGAACATTTTATCTCATTGGAGGACCCATCCAAACTGGTCCCAGCGGCCTGTGGCGCCCTGACCAGGGTCCGGACTGAAAGGTTTTCAAGTTTGGTATCAAATGAAAGCCCTTGGTGAGGCGAACATTTTATCTCATTGGAGGGCCCCTCCAAACTGGTCCCAGCGGCCTGTGGCGCCCTGACCAGGGTCCGGACCGGTCCAAAATCAATTTTTTGAAAGGTTTTCAAGTTTGGTATCAAATGAAAGCCCCTGAAAGTATTTATCCTAACTCTCTTACACTTAATAAAGTTAACTCGGATCCTAGTCAAGCAGATGTTTTAGACATTAATATATCTATTGACAATAGTGGTAAATTTGTTACTGATGTGTTTGATAAAAGAGATAACTTTCCATTTAAAACCCTAATGTTGCCACATGCTTGTAGCAATATTAGTAAGAGTTGTCTCTATAATGTGGTAATGGGGGAAATTAATAGATATGGAAACATATGTAATGTATATGATAATTTTATACGTAAGTCTGTAAAACTGATAGCATTGGCAACCAGTCAAGGGTTTGAGGTTGACCAACTGAAGCTGGCAGTTCGAAAATCTGTTAAAAGGCATAAATTAGACGTAAAGTTCAACACGAATGTGTCCGCAATATGTAGCAGCATATTTATGTCGCATGTTAACTAACTAGCACGTGTGAATGGGACCACAGGGCAGAAACGACTTTTTGTACAATTTCTCGTATTTTTCCAAAAAGCCTAAAGCTGTAACTGGTAAGTCGGTACGCCACTGACGAAGCCCACCGATTACCAGTATCAGTCTGGCAGAGTGGTCAGCAAATGAGTGCACTTTAACCCGAATAAAAGTTTATGTTTACACTTTAGATACTTGCTTTATCAAATGGCCGTATTTATTATATTATGGTTATGAATTTCTTTTTCTTTTAGTTTATTGCAGGGATTCTTAGTTTTTGGAAGTTGGTAATTTTGTTTTCACTTTTGTGTGGCGGTCATGAAATGATAGCTCCAGTCTGTCACCTAAATGTATACTTGCTTTCTTCAGCTGTATAAATGTAGGTTACCCTTTTTCTTTGCTTTCTCTTGGTGAGGCGAACATTTTATCTCATTGGAGGACCCCTCCAAACTGGTCCCTAGCGACCTGTGGCGGCCTGGCAAGGGGTCCTAATTGGTCAAAAATCAAAATTTCCAAAAGTTGTCAAATTTGGTTTTAAATGAAAGCCCTAAATGAGCAGAGCAACTTTTGTCATGTATATAACTGCATATCCAAGGTTACGGTGCTGGATGGCTTTTAAAATAGCCTTCCTGTCTAAGATAACGCACCGTGTAAAAAGTTATGAAAAGGCCATGAACAGTGGCCTTCCTGCCTAAGATAACGCACCGTGTAAAAAGTTCTGAAAAGGCCATGAACAGTGGCCTTCCTGCCTAAGATAACGCACCGTGTAAAAAGTTCTGAAAAGGCCATGAACAGTGGCCTTCCAGCCTAAGATAACGCTCCGTGTATAATGTTCTGTAGAGGCCATGAACAGTGGCCTTCCAGCCTAAGATGACGCACCGTGTATAAAGTTCTGAAAAGGCTATTAACAGGCATTTTTCCGCTTCAGCAAATACATTCAGTTGAACTAGAACGTTTTCATCCAGCCTGTTTGCGGTAGCTAGCTTTGCTTACATTGTGTATATATGCAACTTCTCTGACATGATTTTCTCTGCAGCGGAAAAATAAGCGAAACTAGGGGGAAAAATGCCCTCGACGGGCAACCAACTTGGTAGAATAGGGAAAGACTTGAATGTTAAATACACGGTGCATGGTTACAACTGAGATTCTGCTGAAGCGGAAAAATGCCGTTTCTCAGCGACTAAAATGACAGAAACCAGCTTTGTGCGCCGAATAGGGAATCTACTCGGCGACTAAAATGAAAGAAACCAGCTTTGTGCGCCGAATAGGGAATCTACTCGGCGACTAAAATGAAAGAAACCAGCTTTGTCGCCGAATAGGGAATTCCCTCCTTCCGCCTTATTCGCGCGAACTTTGAAGCCTGTTATGTGTTGCTTTGCTGAATAATGAGAGAGCTTCAGAATGGCAGAATTACTTCAGAATGCAAAACAACAGTTTTATCAAGCACTTACGTAAGTCAAGGTTTTCACAGACATAAATACGATGTCTTCGATGTGCTATCAGAAACATTGAGAGCATATATAACACATATTATAGGGGTCGCTGCCGCGACCCCTGTGATAGGTGTGCTCTGTGCTGATCTTGCCGAGAATTGATACAATCAAACATTATATATATATAAAATGAAATGCGATTGATTGTATATGTTTTAGCACAAGGACTGTCGACCACAAATTGTTTAAACTGCATATATGTACTTATTGTTGCTTTCTGTTGGTCCTGCTAGCGGTTGTATGCATAAAATATTTACGGATCAGGTAGCTCAAAAAGAAATTAATCTAGCGCCACCCCTAGTCACCACGCAACCGGTATGGGAAATGTCATATTGACAGCAATGCTTATGTTTGCAGTTCCTAACAGAATAATTACCTATATATTTCCTTCCGAAAGACGATAAGTTCGCGCGAATAGGGCGGAAGGAGGGAATTCCCTATTCGGCGACAAAGCTGGTTTCTTTCATTTTAGTCGCCGAGTAGATTCCCTATTCGGCGCACAAAGCTGGTTTCTTTCATTTTAGTCGCCGAGTAGATTCCCTATTCGGCGCACAAAGCTGGTTTCTGTCATTTTAGTCGCTGAGAACGGCATTTTTCCGCTTCAGCAGAATCTCAGTTGTAACCATGCACCGTGTATTTAACATTCAAGTCTTTCCCTATTCTACCAAGTTGGTTGCCCGTCGAGGGCATTTTTCCCCCTAGTTAATATTTGTTGCTTCTCTTTATTATTTTATGTTTCAGTCAAACGGCAATAAATCGTATGAGCAATGAGGAGAAGAGGGCCCTGGATCAGTGCTATGAGGATAACTGGAGAGATTTCAGACGGGCCGCCGAAGTACATCGTCAGGTACTCAAATACGTAATATGCCATCAATTTAAGGAGGGTAGATCGCTTTTTCTTGATTTTATCCCTTTGATTTTACTCGTTTATTGTCTATAAATGGACCCGCAACCAAAACAAAGCGATAATCTACGCTATATGCTTGTCAACCTAATTGTGACAATCAGAAAATGACCCTTCTAGTGTTAGACCTAAACACTAACAAAGCCATAAACTTAACACTTTTGGGCTAGATTTTTGCAATGTTTAGAAGAAATTACCAACTTCGCAAATAAATTCCATTAAGGTACTTCCTTCTGCGGACTACCAGGAAAACACAGTGGTTTGCTCCTTTTTTTATTGTATTGAATTATTTTTGTTTCGATTTTAGACTCGGGAATATGTCAAGTCATGGATCAAGCCAGGAATGACTATGTTTGACATTGTGTATGTTTTTCATGTTTTTAATTTTCTTGTATAAAAAGCCTCTGTCCGCTAAATTTAATTTCAGTTTTTCAGTTAAGAGTCATGGTTTTGAAGCATGGTCTTTTTATGACTTTTTGTTTGGTTTTTTCCAGTGAAAGACTGGAAGCTTGCTCACGACACCTGATTCATGAGAAAGGCCTGGAGGCTGGTCTGGCCTTTCCCACCGGCTGCTCCCTCAACCATTGCGCCGCTCACTATACTCCCAACGGTGGGGACCCTACGGTCCTACAGTATGAGGATGTGTGCAAGATTGATTTTGGTGTGCATGTTAATGGTAGGTGTGCACATTTGCAGTGTGCATAATAGTGTGCTAATGTTCGGCGTACGGGCTGCGCTCTTTGACAGAGGATCACTTGTAAACAGAATTAAAGTTACTTAAGGTGCTGGTTTCCTTTCGGGTATTTTTGACTCCTACGGCTTTAATCCTTTACGCAAAGGGCTAAAACCTACGAAATGACCTACTTCCGTGCTCTTTAACATTTTAAAACCAGTCCCGTATCCTTAGGCCAAAAGATAAGAAAGTTTTGGTTTTTGGCCTTAAGCTCCCAGTAGGTAGACAATACACGGGATTGGTTGGTATGGCTGGAAAGAGGACGCGAAAATGAACATTTTTGCTCTTACAATCTTTGAGCTATCTCTAGTGGTTAAGTCAGTATAAGGAAAAAACTGTTTTTAGGGTCAAAAAATGGCCATTTTTGAGGAAATCAGTTTTTTCAGAATTACTGCCACATGTTAAGGACAAAATTGGCTTAGTTATACTCAATCGATACATCGTCCAAATGCACATTTTATGAATGCCTATTAGCCGGACTTTATTGCTTTCGGCTAGAGATTTTGCGGAAAAACCATTTTGGCAAAACTGCGATTATTTTGTTTCGAACATCGATTTCTCAAAAACTACTCGACGGATTCCGGAGATTTTCGGCAGAATTGAAATTCGCACTTCTGCGGAGGGACGTTTTTCTTGGTTTGATCTAAAACATATTGAGTAGCAAGAAAACTCAATGCGAAGTTGCGAAATTTCGTGTTACTGTGCATTTGGCCGATTTTCTCGACCGTTAAGACTGCTGAGCCAAATCCAAAAAACGTCCCTCGGCCCATATGTCCTTCATATCGTGGCACAAAAAGAACTTTTGACCGAGTCTTCAGTTTTGAGAAATCGATGTTCAAAAACTTTTGGTCTATATTCATCCTGTTAGATGTCAGCTTGTCAGAAAATTTCTGCTATTTTTTGCTAATTTTGCCAGTTCTGTAAGCTCATGTGAATGTACAGATAATAAGCTTTAAAATGATGTATAAACCTCTTTGCAACTCCCAAAATTGCGAAAGCTATAGCGTTTCAAAAAATCACCACAAAAGCACTGCACAAAAGGATACCACCACGTTAAAACGTAAAACGTTACTTAAAGTTAGTTAAAACAGAATCCTAGATTTTCTCATGTCGTGAATGCGCGAAGGGGCAATTTAGGCTGATCTAAAGCGGTCTATATAATCGACAAACATGCGCTCCGATTAGCTCAGTTTTGAATAGTGGCTGCCAGGGGCGTAGGCAGGGGAGGGCCAGAGGGGGGAATTCTCCTCCCCGAAACCAATTTGCCCCCCCCCCGGAAAATATGCCTTGTTGGGGAAAATTTTGTAACATTTTCGCGCCTTAGGCACGAATTTTATTAATTAACTCAGGAAAACTTATTTGCACATCAAAATACACTGCTAAATGTTCTAAAATTTTTACAAAATTTGTTCTGAAAAATTTGGTTTGGTAATTAGTCTTTTTAAACGTTGTAATTATGACTTTGTTGCAATTTACTAAACTTTTCCAGCCCCTGGGGGCTCTGCTCCCTGACCCCTGCGCAGCTGCTACATATATATATATATATGCAACTTGTGCATATCTCTGAGAATTTCAGCATGTTCAGTTGGCACCAGGCCCGCACCCAGGGGGGGTTCAAGGGGTCTAGACCCCCCCTTTTGGGATGACAAATAGAAAATTTTTGCCATTTTTATAACAAAAACAGCTATTTTTAAAAAATTTTCGCGCCTTCGGCGCGATAATTTACTTTTTACAAGAAATAAACATCCAATGCACGATTTTTGGGCAAAAATGCAAAAATTCTTCAACTTCTGGGGAGCCCCGCCCCCTGTTGAAAAATGAGTTGAAAAGGAAGAAGATCGTGAGATTGAAACAATTACCTTTAAAAAGCTGAAAAACGTAATGACAGAAATGTATATGTATAACAAGTCATATGATATACATGCTATGAAGTTTAAGCCTTATGACAGCTAAATGGTTTTTCTATTTCTGGAACTACATTCAATTTCTATTTCACTACCATAATTCCATACATTTTGGTAGCAGCAGCGTTTTCGGATTTTACCGACCTCTATTGACTATGAGTACATCCAGTATCGATAATATTCCATGTGACAATTGCCATGCTAACATTCCCGAATCTATCCAATGCGACTCCTGTTCAAAATGGTGGTGCCTACGATGTATAAACAATCAAGCCCCGGGTTCCCTGACCAACGAGTTGTACGAACGTCTACGTACGCTGAGCACACCATTTAATTGGAGTTGTTCTAACTGCTCTCCACTGACTTTGCCACAGCATCTGCTGCTTGATGCTATCTTTACGAGAGAGCAGTTGGTTGACGCTTTCCGCTGTGATCCAGAATCCCTTCAAGTCAGACGATTGCGATCCAATATTTCCACGCCGACTTCCCCTAATTCTCCTCCAAGTCCACGAACTGCAATGTTGACCCAAACCTTGTCCGCCCTCCCACCAAATCTCGGGTCAAGTCTACAACAACAACAACCAACTGCTTCCTCGAATCCAACTACACCTCCTCCAGATACCACGCAACTGATTCTTTTGCTACTGCAAAATCAAAACGAGCAGCAGCAAGCAGCAGAACGACGACACCGAGAAGATTTAGAAAGAATGGAGGCCCACAGACGGGAGGATATGAATACCATGCGGCTCCTAATTCAGCAACTAAACTCAACTACTGATAGAGGTAACACATCTCGCTCTGAGAGCGGGTCGGATCAAGTACGTTCTACTCTAACTACTGCTAATACTACGGTAAGAACCGCATCTCTCCCTAAGCTACAGCTCCCAAGTTTCTCAGGAGACAGACTACTCTGGGCTAACTTTTGGGACTCATTCGATGCCAATATAAACTCCCGTACAGATTTAAACAACAAGCAAAAATTAGATTACCTCTTACAATGCTTAAAAGGGTCAGCATATGACAAAGTCAAGGGTTTTGGCTTGCAAAGTGACAATTACCCCGAAGTTCTAGCTACGCTCCAAAAGGCCTACGGTGACATTAATGACATAAAAATGGACCATTGGAAGGCACTGGGCAATATCCAAGCAGTAAAAGAAAATCTTTCCAATTTAGAAAAATTCATAGATGATGTACGTGCCCTTTCCATTTCTCTAAATCGCTTAGGAGTTGACAAAAAGGTTCTGGATGCTTATGTCCCTTTACTACTGGAAAAGCTTCCCACAGAGCTCTACAAAAGTACGTCGCAGATAGCAATGCTTAAAGATCAAAACCTCACAAACTGGTCCATCGACGATCTTTTAAGCAACCTTGAAAAGGTCCTCAAGTGGACAACTAAAGATAATCTTATCAGACGAAAAAGGTCGCCACTACTTCTAAATGACCAGCATTTTGACTCTGATTCAGCACAGCCGACAACAAATAGCACCGTAACTTTTATCCAATCTGCAAGTCAAAATCAAGCAACCACTACCAAAAACAAGTTTCCGTGTATATTTTGTAATGAAATTGGTCACTACAGCGATACCTGTTACAAAATCACTAATATAAATCAACGTGTCGAAGTGGCTAAAGCAGAAATGGTTTGCTTCAAATGCTTAAGAAAAGGACATACAGCCAAAGTTTGCAAGCGCAGAAACACATGCTATTATTGTAAAAGTACAACCCACAATTCCGCTCTCTGTCGCAAGAAACACACAGTCCAAGCTCAAACTACCACTCAACACATTACTACTCAAGCAGAAGTAGCGGAAGACACAACTTCAGAACACTCCATACCAGAACAACCATTGCAAGTACATTTAGCCACTTCCGAAGAAAACGATGGTATCATCATGTCATCGTTCCAATGTACCGCCACTGATCTTGAAAACAAAAATACCACTCAAATTCAACTCTATCTGGACACAGGAGCACGGTTTTCCTGTATCAACACTGAAGCAGCTAAGAAACTTGGTTTGAAACCTATAAAGCAAGTCACATTAGAAACTGCAAGATTTAACTCAAATACTACAGAAAAGATTAAGGCGGATATAGTACAACTCCGCCTCCTAGGACCACAAGGATTTAGCTTAGAAATGAACGTCTACTCCATTAAACATATGACCCCATCGCTTCCACTGTATCCAATAGACTTCGACAAGGAAACGTCAACATACATCAAATCATTCAATCCAATCAATTATCCACCAAAGCTGCCCCTCAAAATCCCCCTTGATCTGATCATAGGTATGGACTACTGGCATAATCTAATGGGGCCACACGCAGTCAGTAAAGTCGTACCTGTGGGTCGGACAATGGCTATCTACTTCACTCCACTTGGAAAGATGCTTTCAGGAAACTACATGTCCCCCAAAGATAAATCATCGCGGCTCTCATTGGATCAAACGATGCCGATGTTTTATCTGGATACTAAAGAAACAGAGAAACCGGAGTTCAATCTAAAAAGATTCTGGGATCTGGAATCTGTCGGTCTGCCACATGCCCCAGAAGTTGCTGAACAGGAACAAGCTCACTACAGGAAGTTCAAAGAATCGGTAGTAAAGTCGGAAGGTCGATACTACGTGAGATGGCCTTGGAAAGAAGAAAATCCAGATATAGCAGATAACTACAAGACTGCCGAACGCCGTCTCTATGCGACATTACGTACCTTGGCACCGGATATCAGCGACACAACAAAGCTAGAAAAGTATAATGCTATAATCGAGGATCAGCTAAAAAAGAATATAATTGAACCGGTAACCGCAGACACAAGATCGGGACCTGTGGTACACTTCATAGCTCATTTCCCTGTTATTCGAAACGACCGCCGCACTACAAAAGTGAGAATCGTCTACGACGCCAGCACTAAGACACCTAACCATGGTCCTTCACTCAACGATTTGATATATGTGGGTGAAAATTATCTCCAAAACCTAGTTGGTCTCATACTACGGTTCAGAAAGTCAAAAATCGCCATGATATCAGACATTGAAAAGGCATTCCTCCAAGTAGGCTTGCAGGAAGTGGATCGAGATAGTGTACGATTTTTGTGGCTAAAAGATCCTTCAAACCCGAATCTTCATGAAAACATCCAAATCTACAGATTCACAAGGATACCTTTCGGTGTTGTCGCTTCACCATTTCTTCTTGGTGCTACCATCAATCATCACTTGGATCTGAACCCAGGAGCATTGGCCACACAAATACGGAACAAAATCTACATGGACAATGTCTTTTTGGGAGCTGACGACACGGAAGAAGCAAGAATTGTTTATCGTCAATCAAAGGATTTATTCTCTAACGCAGCAATGAATCTAAGAGAATGGAGCTCTAACAATTCATCGGTTATGGATTCCATTCCACCAGAAGACAAGGTAGCCGACCAAGAAGTAAAGGTCCTTGGAATTCAATGGGATACAAAAGAAGATGTCCTAAGATCAAGACAAGTTCTACAATTCACTGAAAGATTTACAAAACGCCAAATCCTATGCCATTTAGCAAAGTTGTTCGATCCAGTGGGGTATTTCAACCCAGTAACCATCAAAGGCAGAATTCTCCTACAGCAACTCTGGAAAACAAAGATCGGATGGGATGACGAAATTCCAGACACCTTTAGATCGATATGGCAGGAAATCTCAACAGCGATATCCGAGGTTTCAACTGTGAAAATAAAAAGATACATCGGTCTCCATCCCACAACTCCTTGTACACTGGTCTGCTTTGCGGACGCTAGTCCGCTAGCCTATGCAGCAACAGTTTACGTTTGTCAAACACAACCATCATCAGTAAGCAGTTTTCTGT
This sequence comes from Trissonchulus latispiculum, assembly GCA_030248195.1. Lineage (NCBI taxonomy): Eukaryota > Metazoa > Nematoda > Enoplea > Enoplida > Ironidae > Trissonchulus > Trissonchulus latispiculum. The sequence goes on along the minus strand of JASAND010010568.1, from coordinate 36,802 downwards.
ACTCTAAAGCAAGAGTAGCACCAATACGACCTACCACAACGCTTCCACGGCTTGAGCTGCTCGCTGTGGTTATGGCAGCTCACATCCTTACCTTTGTGGAAACTCAGCTGCAACAACCTGTCGAAGAAAGATATATCTTCACAGATTCCCAGATAGCACTTCAATGGATTGCAAGCACAAAGTCATTAGACCCCTACATTGCTAGAAAAGTAGAAAGAATTAGAAGTGTCAAAAAAGTGAAATTCGGCCATGTATCATCAAGTACAAACCCTGCTGATCTTGCAACGAGAGGAATCGTTAATAACAAAGACCTCAACAAAGTTTACGCTCCAGAAGGAATTTGGCTGAGTGGCCCTAGTTGGCTACATCTTCAGCCTGAAGCATGGTCCGTGACATACTACAACCCACCAACGTCAAGTACAGTAAAGTCCATTCTGCCTATTCTCCAGACACCACTCCCTAAGGCATCTGCAGCCTCCACAGAAGGATTCCTAGGCATAAAGCCAGAAAACTACTCAAACCTACCTAAACTACTGCGAGTAACCTCTTACTGCCTTCGTTTCATACAAGCTTGCAAACGAAAAGCTATTCCGGCCACGATTTCTGTCACGGCGGAAGAAATGAAACAAGCAAGCACAGAGTGGATCCTTTCAGTACAGTCCGAGTTTTCAGAACACGCAAACTTACTACGAAAGAAACAGCACAATCAGTTCATCAAACAATTAGATTTGTTTCTGTGTGATGATGTCCTTCGATGCGGAGGACGGTTTGCCAACGCGCCTCTCGACTATGATCAAAAATTTCCCATCCTATTGCCCAAAGGTCATGCCTTCACGAACCTGATAATACAAGCGGCGCACAAGGATGTACACCACTTTGGACCAAAAACAACGTTAGCCTATATAAGAAGAAAGTACTGGATTCCCCAAGGTCTATCACAAGTCAAAAGGATTCTAGGTAGTTGTCTCGTTTGCCAGAAGACAGAAGGTGGACCACTACGGCCGCCAAAGATGGCTCCCCTTCCCAAGGAGCGTCTGACCCAGGCACCGGCATTCACTCACACAGGAATTGACTACCTAGGACCTCTCTACGTAAAGTCAAGAACGAACAAGCCCTGTCAAAAAAGATGGGTTTGCATCTTTACATGCTTTGCCACAAGAGCCCTGCATCTGGAGCTAGTATCAGATGCTTCAGCGGAGTCGGCACTAAATGCAATAAAACGGTTTATATCCAGGAGAGGTGCTCCCTTATCGTTCATGTCAGACAACGCAAAATGCTTCAAGTCAGCCTCTGAGATGCTGAAGAGTCACCTCGCACCGCTTCCAGCGTCTCAGAACTTGGAAAGTTACCTGGCCAACAGACAGATATCTTGGAAGTTCATCCCAGAGGCTTCCCCTTGGTATGGAGGCCTTTATGAGCGACTGATTGGGCTTGTCAAAAGAGCGCTACGGAAGACACTTTGGAAAGCGAAGGTAGAAGACGATGTCTTGAACACCCTTCTCTGCGAAATAGAAGGCACTTTAAACTGTAGGCCACTTCTCAGTCTTTCATCTGGATTCAAGGACGCAAGCACACTCTGTCCAGCCGACTTCATAGCTCCCTCGACGCGTTTGGGATTATCTTCCAACGACGAGACCCCAGAAGACCCATCTTTTGTGCTGGAGTCAAAATCAGATGTCTTAATAAAGCATCACATGGCTCTTGCAAAAAGACTAGACCAATTTTGGAAGACATGGAGCACTCAATACCTCCAGGAGCTACGTTCAGTTCAAACGGCCTACTTCAAGCAGAGGAAAGGAGAAAAGGACTGGGAGCCAGCCATAGATCGGGTTTACCTGGTACGGGCTGGTGGTCCGCGGAATACTTGGAAGATGGTAAAGTTGGTGGAACTATTTCCGTCCTCAGATGGTAATATCCGTTATGGCAGAGTTCAGTTTTCCAACGGTAACTGTTCTCGACGTGCCATAAAGGAACTGGTCCCTTTAGAAATGGAACTACAACGGGGGCCGGAGGATGTTGAAAAATGAGTTGAAAAGGAAGAAGATCGTGAGATTGAAACAATTACCTTTAAAAAGCTGAAAAACGTAATGACAGAAATGTATATGTATAACAAGTCATATGATATACATGCTATGAAGTTTAAGCCTTATGACAGCTAAATGGTTTTTCTATTTCTGGAACTACATTCAATTTCTATTTCACTACCATAATTCCATACACCCCCAGACCCACCGTTGTATTTTACCCACCTCCCCCCCCCCTTTTCAAAATCCTGGGTGCGGGCCTGGTTGGCACGTATATATATAAGTGATGCGAATAACCCTGAAACGAGCGAATAACGATTTTGAAAAATAAGGGTAGATGTTAAAAATTTTTGGATGTGCCCCCCCCCCGAAATTTTTTTCTGGCTACGCCGGCTGCTATAGGTTAAAAAGTACTTAAACGTTTCGGCATAAATACCGAATAACCGTAAGTCAAAAATTTCCGCGAAGAAATCTCCAAGCCGCTTTCATCAAAATGGTTCCAATTCTAAAACAGGCTGCCCTAACCCTAATCTTCTATCAGTTTTGGGACTTTCTGTAAATAACTTTTCAGTTAATACTTGTTAGGGTTTAAGTTTTATTGTTATCTCTTCGTGCAGGCAATCGTCGCAGAGCATATGATTGGCAGGTATATAGTAGGTCTGCCCTCTCCAAGAAGGAAATCACCAACCGGGGAGCATCCTAAAGGACCTTGGATGACCTCCAGGCGGTTTTTTCTATGCTGAAAGGGGGGGGGGGCAATTTCTAGTGAGATGGGGAACTGGTCTAAAATCGTCAAAAAGTTAGTAAGCTTAGCGTGCTTTCTTCATATACTGCTACAGCCAAGCTGAAAAGTGCTCAAACATTCAGTTTAAGTATCGAAATTGACGATTTTTGACCAAAATTCCTTTTTTCTGGGCTCCTAGGGGAGGGGGCGCAGAAAAGTCGAATTTGGGTCCGAGTGGGGGCTCCTTCCACCCACCCCACGTACGAAAAGTCCTATACTATACAATTGCAATTTATGATATAAATTTAATAAACTAGTAAGCTTCTTGTTTAGGGAGGATTATTGATTGTGCATTTACTGTGCACTTTGATCCAAAGTATGATAGACTAGTCGAAGCTGTGAAGGATGCTACCAATACTGGAATTAAGGTGGGCGTAATGTTTTGCTTTCTTTCCGCAGGTAACCTGTTGATTTTTGAGTTTACACAAAAAACTGATTGAAGGCATTGTGTCATTTCGTTCTAAATGCTGAACATTTTTGCTCGCATAAATCGCCACCGCGTTTAAGCGTATGTTTTTCATCTGGTTCTCTGAATTGGTTTTTATTTACTTATTGAGCAAAACTTATTTCGGAGGGTTGGGGGTCTCCCTCATTCTGCACAGTATGGGTGGCTGTATTACAACTCCTTCACCGTTAAGCGCAAAGGGATACCTAACTTTCGCGCAATTGCCGATTGCAGTACTCTGCGCTTGCTTGCACTTAATATCTCCCACCCGGGCGCGGCTATGGCTTGCCATCACGTTCACCACGACATTTCCACAACCGTGTAGATTAGAAGACATTAGGCTAGATAGGGCTGGAGTTACTATGTTAGTTAGTTAGTTAGTTACTGTTTGAAACTAATTTGAAACTGTTGAATGCTGTATGTATATCTTGTTTTAGGAAGCGGGTATTGACGTTCGTCTTTGTGATATTGGCGCTGCCATTGAAGAAGTTATGACTTCCTATGAAGTTGAATTGGACGGAAAGACTTATCAAGGTTTTTCTTCTCTCCTTAGTTCTCATTTTTAGTTTCTTCTGCAATGTTCATTTCAGCAAGGAAGGGTAGAGACCTATGCAGTTTGAATTGGAAGAGCGGGAATTTTACATTGGCAGTTTGTGTTAGCTTGTTTGCTTGCTTTTGCTCAAAATGCGTTTGTTCTATCAATCAAGCATTGCAAAAATTGCAGTAAAGAAGAAAGTAAAGAGTCTGTGCGATTGGGCGGTTCCAAGGTTACAACCTTTACTGGTTTATCAGATGTTACCGCGATAAATATGTATCGTCCTTTCAGGCCTGTTGCGGTTCCTTTTTTCCTTTTATTTCCTTTTTTTCGAGACCTTCCTTTTATTTCCTTTTTTTCGCCCAAAATTCCTTTTATTTCCTTTTTTTTCTGGCTGACTTCAAAAAGTCCAAGAAATTTCAAAATTTTTAAGCAAAAATTACATTTTTGCCCATATTTTTTCAAAAATTTCCGGCTTCGCCGGGATGTGAACGTATGGATTTTAATTTCAAAGTTGGTTTTATATTTGAGCTTTTGCCGTTTCTAGAGTGCATGAAATAGCCAATTTTAACGATTTTATTCTGTTCAGCACATGTATTGTTTTGTTACGTAACGCAAATTTTGATGGTTGTTGGTAGTTTCTTATCATAAAAATCTAAAAAGTCCACCACTGTATAGTCCTGTCCACTATAAGTCTGTGCAGGCCCGCACCCAGGATTTTGGTAAGGGGGGTCCAAGGTGAGTGCAACGGCGGGTCTGGGGGCGGAGCCCCCCAGAAGTTACAAATTTTTTATTTTTTGCCCGAAAACAGTATATTGGACATTAGTTTCTTGCAAAAAGTAAATTAGGGGGGGAGTCTAGACTCCTTGACCCCCCCCCACCTGGTTGCGGCCTTGAGTCTGTGTATATATGCATAAAAGTTTAGGGGCGGCAGTACAGATTTCAGGAGCCATTTTCAGATGTCAATGTAAAAAGAAAAAATCGCTCGGCTTCGTCGAATCTATCCGATCAGATTAAATTTTTAAAGCAAAAATAATATGAAATGCGATAGCGTAGTAGCAAGAAAATAGCCTTTAAAGTTTGTTATTTTTGCCAGTTTTCATCGGAAAAATTCCTTTTTTTTCCTTTTTTTCTGTTTCAAAATTCCTTTTTTTATTCCTTTTTTCTGAGGAAGGCCGCGCAACAGCCCTGTCCTTTTACTGCAGCCAGCTAATGTAATCACATAATCAACATGTCACCTGTCTTTCTACTACTGTTACTTTGGTGATTAAAACATAGCTAAGACTGTCAGTCTCTGGTTTTTAACTTAGTTTTTTCATGTACGATTTTCATAATTATTTCCTCCATCTTTTGGAACAATTTATGGGCGAATCTGATTCCTTATTTTCTTGGCATCCGCTAAATTGCTTAGGCTGTTTTGCCACTTGGTACAATTTTGTACGGAGGATTACTGTACTGTATTTATCATTTTTGTATATAAATGTCTCTTTCGATTGCATAATAGATATCTGGCTTTTTTCTAGGCAAAAATTTATTGGGGGAGTCTGGGGGGCCCCCCAGGTCTGGGGGGGGGCTAGGCTTTCTGGGGGGGGGGAAGAAAAATTTTTGAAAAAATGCCTAAAAATAGCTAGTTTTTGCTGCTGAGTTAAAAATTAACTATTTTTAACTTAAATTTAAGCTTAAAATAGCTTAAAAATGGGTGAAAATCCGGCTAAGCCGGAAACATTTTTCAAAATTTGCCCTCAAAACCCTATTTTTCCGGGCACTTTAGGGTGGGGGGGGGGGTTCTGGGGGGGAAGGCCCGAATCCTGGGGGAGGGGGCGATTCTGGGGGGGAACGAATTTCTGGGGCGGCCCCCCACCCCACCCCCTGTAGGAAAAAGCCAGGATATGCTATGCAGTTTTGCTTGTTTTGTTTTTTCAGTGAAACCCATTCGAAATCTGAACGGTCACTCGATTGCTCCCTATCGGATACATGCGGGAAAAACTGTGCCTATTGTGAAGGGCGGTGAAGCTGTGAAGATGGAAGTATGCTGACAAAGTTAATTTGCATAATAAATGTTGCCTGAATTCTATGAAATTCTTGAAATTATTAATTTTAAGGGTGTGAAGATGTGAATTTCTGACCTTTTAGCATGTTGATTGATTGATTTAATAATTAATTAATTACAATTGCTGTTGTTGCTTTTGACTTTTTTTAGGAGAACGAAGTGTTTGCCATAGAAACGTTTGGCAGTACAGGAAAGGGCTTTGTTCATGACGATATGGAGTGTTCACATTACGGAAAGGATTTTGACGCACCTTCGCATGTTCCGCTAAGGTTGATTTAAATTTGAATTCAACTTATTTGTTTTCTGTATTAATCTATGTATGCTGCTTAGTTTGATCTTGGGTTTTTGGGCTCCTCCTGCTTCACAACATTTTCTACTCACATTGTTGCATTCAAAGCCTGAATTCCAATGAGTCGTTGCGTGGTGCAGGGATGGGAACTTAATTTTCTGCTTAGTTGTACAGTGTAGGGTTCCTATTTTCACGTACTGTAATTGTGCGGTCCTAACCGACTTTGGAAAATCTTTTAAATCGATGCTCCAATGGTTTATTTATTTAGACTGGCGCGAAGTAAGCAGCTGTTGAACTTGATCAATCAGGAATTCAGTACTCTTGCTTTCTGTCGACGATGGCTGGATAGATTAGGCCAAACCAAATATTTGATGGCACTTAAAGTGTGTTGAATGCGATACTCCTAAATCTACTCTTTTTCAGTCAAGATGTTATGGCTTTTGCTATTATTATGTTTTTAAATTTATTTAACTTGGTTAGTGTTGGGAAATAAAAAATTTGATCTTTTCAAGAAAGCCTCCCCCCCCCAGGCGCAGATTTCGCAAAACCTGACCGAATGCGCTGAAATTTGATATGGGTATGTTTTCGACCAGGCGCAATATCGCATTTTCGCATCGCATTTTCAATATCGCATAAGTTTTCGATTTCGCGAAATTCTATTTTTTCGATTCGTAAGAGGGGAACCAAGGGAAACCGAAAACTTTTTTTACTTCGATTTTGTTAAAAAGTCGTGTATAGGGGATTTCGGCAAGCTAAAGATGTAAGCTTATACTGAGCTAACGGAAAGCTGATTGGAAAAACGGACTTCGGATTTGTATTCTGCGAGCTCGGAATCCCCTATACACAACTTTTAACAAAATCGAAGTAAAAAAGTTTTGGTTTCCTTTGAATTCAGCGTGGTCGAGAGCATACCAATGCCAAATTTCAGCTCATTTGGTCAAGTTTTGCGAAATCTGGGCCTGGGAGCTTTACTGAAAAGATCCAAAAAATGGTCGATCGCTACACAGCAGCTTCCTTGACCCAAACTTTTTGACTCTGGCCTCTTGGTCGAATTAACTTACAGAGGTTAGCTTTGAAAAGACTGTATCGACCACCACTAACTAATAATTTCGGAAAACTGATAATTTTGTTTAATTTTTATCGTCAACTGCGTTGTATTTTCTTTGTTATCTGTAGTTGTTGGTTTTTTCTACAGGATCTGGTGGACAAAGGCGTAGTGACGGCCTATCCTCCGCTCTGTGATGTGAAAGGCTGTTATACAGCCCAGTGGGAACACACGATTCTGATGCGACCTACCTGCAAAGAAGTTGTCAGTCGTGGTGATGATTACTGAACTATTGACTGTTAAATTAATTAATTATTGCTTTTGTAAAGTTGTCGTCATCTCTTACGGTTTGCGTTTGCAGTTGCACAGTGTTGCAGGCAGCAATTTATATTTGACAGGGCTCGTTATGTTATGTTCTGTTTTAAATTGTGAACTGTATTTAATAGTCTCGTGTGACTTGTCTAACTGGGAGGAAATATGTTGTTTGCACGATTGGATTTGATTCTTTGTGTATTTGAAATTTAGGCTTGTATTTGTTTTGTATTGTACTCAGATTGCTGTTGTACCTAAATTTTATTTGTTTTACTTCCAAAAATAAAGTGACATTTGTTAGCTGATTGCACTTGCTAGGTCTAGGGTATTGAATATGTAGAAACGGTCAAAAATTTACAGCTAGCTAGTCGTGCTGTTGGTTTAGACGTACGTATGAAGCCGCTAACGTCCAATTTATCTTCGGAGAAACTTCCTTGATAATATGATCTATCTTAATCCAAGTATTAGTGGTAGTAAGCGATAGCACACATGGCATACCAGAGCTGGAAGGGGGTCACGGGTACCCGCGGGTCGGGTCGGATGTGGATCAACGCGTGTGACCCGCGGGTCACTGGTGGGTCAAAAGTTAGTCAGTCGAGGCTCAAAAAATTTGATTTTAGCATTAAAATCTCAAAAAATTTTCGGCTTCGCCGAATTCTAACATTGACTTTTGTATTTTATATAAAATCTGGCCACAATTATCCCAGCATCCACAAAGGGGTGTCAATATTTTGAGAAACGACAGTATTTGCCATCTAGCACTGGTGTGATTTCTCGATTTCTGTAAGCATAAAAATGGCACATGCAAAAATATATGCAAGTTAGAATAGTATGTATAAAATGTTAAAACAGATTGCAAGATTTCTTGTAACATGCTCTGACGTTTTATATGTAACAAACAATTACCACCGTCGACTCCTTAAGGATTTTCCTACTTGATCAAATTTTGTTTTTGCTAATTTTCTGTTTTTCTACCTTTGATTTTAATTATAAAAGATCCTATATATTCAATTCAGTTGCTTTTTATCAAGCTGCAGTCACGCTCAACTGTTTTAAACGCCTAAAAATCACCATTATTTTATTATTGACAAAGATTTAGCCTTAGAGCATCTCCAATCAAAAGTGGGTCATGTGGGTCAAATAATTGGCCGCGGGTCACGGGTGTGGGTCAAGTGGGTAGGGTCAAGGGTCTGTGGGTCAAAAATTTTGACCCACTTCCAGCTCTGTGGCATACATTTAGCATAGCACACATGTACCACCGTGTGATCTAGCCAGCCCAGCGGTCTATCCGTATTTGAAAGTTAAATGGGCTGTCCCAGTGTGATAAGGTAAGTAACAGGTAAAGATTTCAGTCATCATTCCAGGGGCCGATGTTATAAAGCCATTTAACCGGGTTAAATCCCTTGCCCGGATTAGAAATCGGGTTATCAACCCTAACCCAATAGTATAAAAATAGGGTTAGCGAAACCCGGGTTTCGCTAGAGTGGTTAGGGTTAGGGCTAACCTAAACCTGGGTTTCAAACCCGGGTTAAAATCGGGGTTAAATCAAGCAAATCTCAACCCTCCTCAGTGAGGAGGGTTAGAAGTTAACTCGGATTAGGTTTTGGCTAAAAAACTAATGGAAAATTTTTTGAAAGCTTGCTTTTGACGATGAAAGCACATTTTTCACATTGCTTTGGTTCGTAGTGGCCTGTTTTAAACTTCATTTTTACTACAAATTTATTATTGGGGCCTGAAGGCCGTAAGGCCTGAAAGGGAAGATTGGGGTTAGAAATGGGGTAAACCTCAAAAATAATCCAAAATTTATCCAAAACCTAATCCGGGTTAACTTCTAACCCTCCTCACTGAGGAGGGTTGAGATTTGCTTGATTTAACCCCGATTTTAACCTGGGTTTGAAACCCAGGTTTTGTTATAACATTGGGTTAAGCGTTAACCCTAACCCTAACCCCTCTAGCGAAACCCGGGTTTCGCTAACCCCATTTTTATACTATATATTGGGTTAGGGTTGATAACCCGGGTAAGGGACTTAACCGGGTTAAATGGCTTTATAACATCGGCCTCAGGAGGTGCTGTCTCAAGGGTAGTATAACCGGAGATGAGCACCGGCACCCCCATACTCTGCATTAGGGTGGGAGTCTTCTCCAGGGTAATTATCGGTGAAGATAACATTAATGCTGGCTTATAGTTGTAGACGTCAATGTAGGGTGGTGTGTGTGTGTGTGTGTGTGTGTGCTTTGCGAGCGTGACGTGAACAGCCTGCAAGTTGACGTTAATTTGGCATGCTACTGACGAACGCCTTCACGCGTAGCCTCATCACTGCAGCCTCGAGTGCATAGCTGCATTGGATAGGTAAGAGAACACACTAATAAACAAAATAAGCTCGAACTCGTTCGGAAAGGGTGCCCCAGCCCCACTCAAAACCGGTTACGTGCTCTAGTGGTCTTTTTTCATTTCATTTCATTTTCAATGATTTCTCGAATAAGAAGCGATTCTGCAACAGTTTTCACATTGCATTTGGGTGGCTTAAATTACCTTCCAACCCGACAACCCCCCTCCATGAGTACAATGGTTTGTCCGTCGTGACTTTCTGCAAAACGAATTATCGCTTTTGCATTGTTCGCAAGCAAATCTCGGAGAAGCATAATGAATGTAAACATTTGTACCTAATTGTAGCATTATGTTTATAAAACCTGTTCATTGTATGCTGCAGAACAGAAAGTGTACATCAGGCTAGATGGGCAGGAGTACCATTTTTATTACATATACATTTTTGGCCGTGCATTCCACAAAATGCACTTTTTGTGGCGAAACAGAGGCTTTCCAAAGTTTCCAAGTCTGGCCGGTTGCTGGTGGTGACGTTTCGCGTTTTGGTTTTGAGTTTTGATTGCTCGTGAATTCATGGTTTGTGCTCTACACTCGGAGGGCCTACGTCAGATATACCACCAAATTTTAACAAATTTATACTGAGCTAACGAAAAGCTGAATCGAAAAACGGGTTTCAGATTTTTGTTCTGCGACCTCGAAAACCCGTATATATATACAGCTTTCTTAATACCAGAGTCTGAAGCCAAAGAACAATGAGACAAACAAACGTTCGACCATATTAAGTTTGCCTTCAATTCTGTAAAAAATCTTTATAATTTAGATTTGATATGATTTTGATCGATTTTGACTTTGATTTATCTATAGGACTTTGATTTTCTAGCAAATCCCAACTCCAACCAGAACCGGAAGCTATAACCGCAGCCGAAACCAAACGGTTTTCTGGAACCGGAACCAAATCTTTTCAGGAAAGCAACCACAGGTTCAGATTCCGCAAAACTTAATCACATCGAGCTGGAATTTGGTATGGGTACTAGTGTTGTTGCCCGGCCGGTTTTTTGACTCGGCTGGCCGGCCGGCCGGTTAAAAAAGGCCGGCCGGTACCAGTTTTGCCCTATTTTTCGTGTATTTTGCAAAATATTTAGCATTCATTGCTGCATACAGTTACTCCTGGTTATGTATAACAGATAAAATCAAGTAGTATCCTTTTTCTGAAGACCGGCCGGCCGGCCGGCCGCCTGCTTCTGACCCGGCCGGCCGGCCGGCCGGATTGTCGGCATAGTGGGCCGGCTGGCTGGCCGGCCGGGTTTTCCTCGGCCGGCCAACAACTCTAATGGGTACCTAAGTTTCGACCACGCTGTCGCAAAAGTTTTGATTTCACGGAAATCACTTTTATCGATTCGCAAGTGGGACCATTTGTCACCGATTTCGCTCAAAAGTGGTTTACAGAAGTTTTCGCAGTCTTAGACCACGAAACTGAAGTTAGTTTTTCGATTAAGCTTTTCGTTTGTTCCGGGAACATAAAAAATTGGACAGGCGAACAAGTAAGAAGTGCATTAGTGTTATTAATTCTGATGAATGAAAAATTTACTAATGCTTGGAAAACTCTCTTTGAAACAGTTGTCGCTAAACAAGTATATCTCTAATGTAAATTTCACTGTAAATCAAACTATGTATTTTGAGCTTTCTGATTAATGTAAACTTTTGGATCGCATTTTCTCACCAAAGCAATTGTTGCCAATGAATGCACACTTTTCGCAGTTGGCAGTGTTCGTTTGTGTTCTCGTTTATGAAACCCGTTCAATTTATGCTGCAGAGAATGCACATTTAGGCTAGAAGGACAGGGAAATCAATTTCATTACATATACATTTTTGGCCGTGCATAGTCAAAATGCACGCAGGAATTTTTTGCATTGGAGAGATTGGACATTGTCGAGAATTGCATTGACGACAAACGTACTCTTTTGTTGCATTGCAGAGAAAGTAAAAGAATCTTTAGTTGTATTGCCGAGAAAAGCGTTTATGAAACCGGCTTTATGTATGCTGCACTTGTATAACACTCATTCAGGTTAGATGGCAGTTTTCAAGGATTTTTCTATACGTATCAATATATAAATTATTGATTTTTTAATTTTAATTTCATTTATTTAAATATTTATTTACAGTATATTCATGTCAGTGTACAAAAATTTAACGAAAACAATGGTTACAAAAACTGGTAGCTTAGAACAAGTATGACGGCTCTTGAGCTTATTTTTCCTCCTCCATTTTGTTTCAATACATGCTTGGGTTCACTTAGTGAAAGTCACGTACATTCGTGCACGATATTCAGCATAGTTTGATGGGACTCTCCGTAGCTCAGTTGACAGAGCGTTCGCGAGTCAGCGAAATACCGTAGGTTCGAGTCCCACAAGTGCACAGAATTTTTCGGACATTCGGTGGAATGTACATGATTTTTTTTCTCTGTTATTTAAACAATTCTCAGTAGTGGTGGTAATCCGTGTCCAGAGAGTTATGAAAGCTGTTCATTTTATGCTGCAGATGGTGCACATCAGTATACAAGAAGAAGAGTAACTGATTTTATTTTAGTCTTTTCATTACATATACATTTTTGACCGTGCATACTGCATAGCACAAAATGCACGTATTGGAGCAAAAGAGCAGCTTTTACTTAGTTCAGTGTTGAACGGGAAACAGTTAGATTGGGTTTTTTTAAAGTAACAGTTAAATGATACCTAAAGATTACTTTTGGCTTAACTTGTTATTTGCTTAGTTGTTATACGTAACGTTAGCTTAACCAAAGGCTGTTTTTTCGGGTAACATTCAATGCCGAGAATTGCATTGCCGAGAATGCACATTGCCGAGAAAGGCATTGTCGAGAATTGCATTGCCGAGAAAGGTCAATGCTCATTACTTGCATTGCCGAGAAAGATTAAGAATCACAGTTTGCAATGCCGAGAATGGCATTGCTGAGAATTGCATTGCCGAGAAATTGCATTTTATGAAACCTGCTTTATCTATGCTGCAAGTATATTCAGACTTTAAATGCTGCAATACATTCTAAATTTCTAAGCAGTTGAGAAATACAAGCATATATGCAAGTTTAACTTAAAGCGTTTATACATTAATTATATTAAATTGAATTGCAAAAATTAATTAATTTATTAATGAAATTAATAATTAAGGAATAAATTAAAATTAAGGAATTGCTAATCTCAAAATTGAAGGTAGCAAGATATTCGAAAGAGATCTGGCTTCAAGTCGTGATGTGGAGCGTTCCTCCATGACCTGTAGACGTGGAGCTCGCTTAATAGTCTCTCACTCTTATAGTCTGATCTATTGACCAATGACCAGTAACTATAAAGTTGCCATCTGCAACTCTCTCCGCGCCCAATGCAGTTTACTAAAAATTAGTTAAAATTTTTAAGTTTAAGTTACAATTTCCCTGAAATTTTCAGGGATTTCGCGAATATCACAATATCATCATCGTGAGACTCGAACCCGCGCGCGAGATTTTGCCACGAGGTAAAGGCTCTGCCAGCCAATATGTACCCATATCCCAGAATTGCCGATCTCTGGAAATCAGCAAACATCTTTTCTCGTTTCCAGAAGTCGGCACCAGCCCAGCCGCATTTAATTGCTGCTTTATTTACAATAAGCAAAGACTATTTTTAAGGATTTTACCTTAGACTTTCATGTTCAAGATAAATGCGCCTGTACCACGGGTTTTGAGCTGTTTTCGCAAACATTTTAGTGAAAAATACAGTTATTTCAACACACATTTTCACAACAACATTTTCGAGAAATTGAAAAACTCACAGACTGCAACCATATCCGATGTTTTTACCGAAATTTTAAAGTTTAATTCAATTGGACCATAAATGCAGTTCTGAAACAATTAGTGAACATGCAGGAAACGCTATATCCTCCTTCCTTCCTCGTATATGCTTCCCCACGTTTTTGTAAAAGAATTTACATAGGTTTGTGCTCCGGTCTTACAAATTTTTTTGGAAATTCTAAACTTCTCTAGAACGATCATCATTTGTGGCAGCACTAAAGCGCCGAAGAGAGCCTTTGAAAATGAAAACCACACTTTTTCATGGAAAAATGCACTGAAAGGTACATATCCGAGTTTTTTAAAAATCCCTGGTGCAAACACGAAACTTGATTGAAACCAGATTAAATTTCCTGTTATCCTATTAAACATGAAAGCTAAGTACAAATTAATAAGTACAAGCCGTTCTCCGGCAATTTCTGCGTTCTGACAATTGCACAGTTGGAATGCTAGAGATGTGCTCTATTTAATGAAGTAAAGCAGTTTTCTGTAGCTTGCTGGCATAAAAAGCTAAGCTTAACAGACTGTTTCAGTTCTTTAGCTTTCTTTCTTCGTTTCTTTAGCTTTCGGTTCTTTAGCAACAGTTATATAGTTCTTAACAGCAGTTCTTTAGTTATCGTAAAAGAAGAAATGCGAAAATTGAAAGGGAGTTGCAACTTCAAACCATTAGCAGAAAAAGCAAAACTTCTCCAAACATAAATAAGAGACCTATTAATTTAATTTTGAATGCTACATACCATCTTATTGGCACGTTTCTGCACAAAAGAAAAACGCTTTAATTTAAAGTTTAATAAACATGCACACATTTCTCAGCTGCTCTGAACACGTCTTGTAACCTTATAAGAGAGTAACATACTTGCCGCATAAATAAAGCAGGTTTCATAAAATGCACTTTCTCGCCAATGCAATTCTCAGCAATGCCATTCTCGGCAATGCAAACTATGGCTTTTAGTCTTTCTCGGCAATGCAAGTAACAAGCACTATCTATTCTCGGCAATGCAATTCTCGGCAATGTCTTTCTCGGCAATGTGCATTCTCGGCAATGCAATTCTCGGCATTGAAGACACCCCGTTTTTTCACTCTAATGCGTGCATTTTATGCTATGCAATATGTACGGTCAAAAATGTATGTAATGAACTACTTAGTATTTCTCTTCTATTCTGATGTGCATTTTCTGCAGCACAAAATGAACGGGTTTTAATACAACTGGACAAGGTTTAAAATCAGTACTGAGAATTGCTTAACCCAGAATTGCTTTGTCGAAATTAGTGAAGGTGCTGTTTGGTTTATACATTTGCTTTGCAGCAAACTTTGAAAGACTGTAATATATGGAACTTGCTGGACTCTGTCCAGTAATATAAATCATGCTCTACGGTTTGGTTGATCTCTTACAATAAGTCATTGAAGTTGACTAACTTTTAATGGGGGGGGGGAATAAAGGTCAACTGATCCAACAGATCAAAATGGTTTCTACGAAAAAAGCTGCTGCTCGACTCGCAACCATTTTTAACCCTTTTATGCCCGCGGCTGCCATTTGGCAGAAGTGGCGATTTCTGGTATCTGTTCCAAAGAGCAGACACCGGTTGCACAATGAAATTCTGATCACGTGCTCCCTTTTCTTCTCACTCCAATTTGGAGTAATAAGTTCAATGGCTGCTAAAGAAATGAAGTCCTGGCTGTCCTTTGGCAGAATGGATGATTCGGCAAATTGCGTGCCGTATATATGTCTGTATTTGTTTTAAACGGTTCCAGCATCGGCTGTAATTCGTTGGCGGCAAAGCCCTTCTACTGGGTGATAGGGGAGATTATGCAGATTAAATTAGAGTTGATGCCTTCTCAGAATCAAGTCTTGCACCTAGAAATAAATTAGTTGGTTTGTTCTTATAAAATTCGTAAGTTGTCCGACTTTGACGGCTTCTAACTTGTCTAACTTTTAACTTCTGAATGTATTGGGGACCCTTCAATGCTGTAATTTGAAATGTTGATATATTTATTCTCTACCGATTGATGCCAGTCCCATCTCTGTAGGTGCTCTCAGTGAAAAATGGCGGCCGAAAATGCAAAACCGTTCATTTTTAGCCGATTTTCCCTCGAGAACCCTTGGGAAGAAGAAGGTTAATTGATAGGCACGGAAAGTTGTACCTAGAAATTTTTAGGCCAGCAAAACACGAATCTGAATTGGGTTTTGACTCAGCGTCACATTAGATTAGTACATACAACCATATTGCATAGGCATAGGATAATGAGGGGGGAAATGGGTGGATGCAGACCCCCCAGACCAACAAAAAACGGGCAGACCCTCTCGACGAAAAGGGAGAAGTGGTAGACCCTCTCGTCCAGATGAGAAAACAGGGTAGATCCCTCAGCGATTTTTACCAAAAATTGCTCATTTTAAAGGAAGTTTTAGCGATGTTTTCAAAAATTTCTTAAAAACCGCGAAAATCTTTATTTTTGCTAATTTTTGGCTAAAAATGTTAAAAACTTAGCAATTTTTTAAAATTATGGGGTAGACTCCTCTTAAAATTTTGGAATTTTTCAAGGGTGAACCCCTCGCCAGATTCGGGTAGACCCCACAGAATTGGACCCCGTGTTACTTTTTCACTTTTTAAACTTTTTACTTTTGCTACAAGATGCAAATAGTTTCGTTCGACAGTTAACTATGCAATAATGCCATGTATCTAAATATTTCTGACATTTGTATGGTAGCACCTCTGGAACTATGGATGGTATTTTTAGAAAAAATGAACAAGCAGCGTCTTTTTTTTACTTGGTGCTCAGCAATGTAGGTTCTCCTCAGAGACCTTTATCATGCTGCCCTCCGCAGTCCATCAGGAGAAGAGGCGGAGAGGCGAGGATGAAGGATAGAAAACAAGATCCCCAAGCAGTACTGAGACTGCCGTACGGTTATTTCAGTCACGCCCAGGGTAGCTCCAGTCGTGCTGTTTTGCGACTCGGTCTACCCCCCGCAGATCAATAGTGACTAGGATGGCGGAAGACTAAACACCCCACTCTGAAGGGTAAAAGGGAAAAAAACCAAAACGCTGCAGAAAGGAGTCGGAGGAGGGGGGACGAGAACTCAGACAGGAAAGATGAAAAGTCCACCAAAACAGCTATATTAAATTTAAGATTTAAATTTAAAATTTAAAATTTAAAATTTAAAATGCACTTGATCGGGATACAGAAACAGACACAGAAGGACCTTTCCCACCCGCCAGAACAAGCAGCGTCTTTCATACCTAAAGAATTCTTAAAAGCAGGAAATCGTTCCAGAAAGTGATGAGAAATGATGAAAGCTGGTTTTAAACTTTTTTAAGCAAAATAGCAGTAGCTTCCGCAGGTAGTTTTCAGAAAATTTATGTAGATGTAAGAATTTGAAAGGTAGGGAATGAATATATACTAAAATTTAATTTTGTGGGGAATTGACTACTTTCTTTCACACAGGCACAACTCTAGTTAACAGATTATTTCGGCAGACACCTTTCTGCTTGTGTATATCTCACTCTTTCAAATTTTGTGCCAAAAACCGAAGAAGTTCCTGAAAAATAAGAAACAAGGTACCAGCAATTTTCAAATGCTTCTGCTCCTGCGAAATTTAATTGGTCTTTGGAGATACTGTATTAACGTTGACTCCAGCTTGCGTCCAGAGAATAATTGAAAGCGTCCTTTAAAAGAAGCTGCGTTTTGGAAGCAAAAGTGACGAAACTTGTGAAAATATATAAATATGCAAACTTATAGCCATCGAATGCTCTTACAAGACCTACAACTTTGCTCTTGAAATCAGGTATTTTTCGATTCCTTACGGTTTAGGAGATAACGAGGAAAACTGGTTTTCGACGTTTGTTTGGTTTTGGTTTTGGTTTTCGAACCAAAGTTTGGTCTCTTTTCTGCCTGAAAACAGCAACGAAAATACGAAATTTTGAAAATGACAACTAGATTGTTTTGAACACGGATTCTCTCAACTGATGCAAGCAATTAGAAAGCAGCTCCAAGCACACATTTTTGGCAAAAGCGTTCGGAAAACGGAAAGACGTTTCTTTTGTAGCATGAACTGTCGCTTTCTCTTAACTTTCCCCACACTTCGAGAAACTAGTTTTCTGCTATCGCATGTTAATGTCGAACGGTAGAATTGAGACAGTCGTGCCAAGAGTCCATAATTGCTTTCTTTATATTATAGAAGAAGAAGAGTAAGCCACTAGAGGGCTTCTCTTCTTGGCATTGCGTAACGGTGCTCCGACCACAATACGCGAATGTTCCCCCGTCTGGTGGGGGGGTCGACAAGCATACCCCCTCCCCGTTTGGTGGGGGGTAGGCAAAAGGGGTCCCCGTTTGGTGGGGGGGTATGCAAACGGGGTCCCCATTGAGTGGGGGGGTAGGCAGAATGGGGTCCCCGTTTGGGGGGGGGTCGCCAAGTCAGGCTAAGATTGCATGAATCTGATTGGCTGTTGGCGAAACCCCCCCCCAAACTGGGCACGTCTCTTTGCTACCCCCCCCCAAACGGGGACCTCTCTTTGCTACCCCCCCCCCCCCCACCAAACGGGAACCTCTCTTTGCTACCCCCCCCACCAAACGGGGACCCATTTTCGAATAGAACAAAAACTACCGTAATCCTCTGCTCTACCCCCTCCCCCCACCAAACGGGGCGGGGGTCTCTGCAATCTGATTGGCTGTTGGCTACCCCCCCCACCAAACGGGGACCTCTTTTCTGCTACCCCCCCCCCCCACCAAACGGAGGGGGGGTATGCTTTGTCGAAGAGAGCTACCCCCCCCCCCCACCAAACGGGGGAACATTCGCGTATTGTGGTCGGAGCACCGTTACGCAATGCCAAGAAGAGGAGCCCTCTAGTGGCTTACTCTTCTTCTTATATATAGTGCAATTATGCACTCTTGGTCGTACTCTGCCTACTTGTTGTAACAAGCATATTCTAAGCTTTACAAGATCCAAAAAGTATCGTTGAACTGCAAAACTTGAGTAATTACAGTCTTTCAAAGTTTGCTGCAAAGGATGCCCGGACTTAGTATGCAACGCAGACGGTTCTCACTTTAAACTGTCTACATGTGTTGCGCAAGTAGGCCACGCGGACAGTTACGCATTAAGATGTAGACAGTGCAAAAACGCGGACAGTTACACTCTAAGATGTAGACAGTGTGAACTGCCGTCCACCCCTGCCTGGTACCATGACATTGTAAAGCGTGCCTAAAATGGAAATTTCGTGGCAATTTTGGAAAGTTGCAATTTAAAGCTAAAGGAACAGGAACAAATTTTGGAAAAATACTCGGACACTCTCAGCAACTTTGCAAAAAATCAAAGCAGTCGTTCAAAATAAAATTCAAAGCATAAAAACTTTTCAAGAAATGACAAACAATGAAAATAAACAAAGACAGTCGCCATACATACCCGTACAACCATTGGTAAACGTTCAGAGATTCTGATCCACATTAAGCAGTAAACCCATTTGCTGAGCATAACGAACAGCAGATTCTTCAGTCCGACAGATCTCAGCAGTTTCAAAAAGACTGGGATCGCTGTTCGCCATGTTGACAGTTAGACTGATTCAGATGTGGATTATAATTTCTGTTTTAAGTATTTATAGTGCAAAAATCGTTAACAATTTGGGGGGATAGTGTGATAATCGACCCTTAGGAGCCAAAATTTAGTACCTTAAAAATCCAACAAAGGTTCCGATTGTAATAGCCGTTTGTTTTAGAACATCTGCACTTTTCAGCTTAACACGATTAAGTTTTATGCCAAGAACACTTTGGCGACAGTTTGGTGATAGACTGGCGACATTTTTAACTCTGGCAAACAATGTCATTAATAATACAATTCGTCAAAACCTGTTATATGACCTTACACAAAAGTCTTAGTGTAACTGTCCGCGTTGCATACTTGTGCACAGTATTAATACTAAAGCGTCCATTAACTGTCCACGCTCAGAAAGTGTGGACAGTTTAACGTAGTAACTGTCCGCGTTGCATACTTGTGCACAGTATTAATACTAAAGCGTCCATTAACTGTCCACGCTCAGAAAGTGTGGACAGTTTAACGTAGTAACTGTCCGCGTTGCATACTAAGTCCAAAAGTCCGGATGCCCGGACTAAGCACCATCTACACATTCTAGTCTTTCTAGATTCAGCTAGCTTAAGCTGGTGGTATATTCTGTGCAGTGCTTTTGTGCTGATTTGTTAAAACGCTAAAACTTTCAGTTGGAAAGAGCTTTATACATCGTTGTAAAGCTTATAAGTAGGACATTCACATGAGCTCACGAGACTAGCAAAATTTGCAAAAAATTAGCAAAAGTTATCTGACATAACCGCTAAATATAGACCAAAAATTTTTGAAAATCGATTTCTCAAAACTGAAGACACGGCCAAGAGTTCTTTTTGTGCCATGATATGAAGCACATGGGCCGAGGGACGGTTTTTTGATTTGGGTCAGCAGATCTTAAAGTTCCAGAAAATCGGCCTAATGCACAGTAACACGAAATTCACAACTTCGCGTCGAGTTTTCTTGCCACTCGTAAGGTTTTAGCTTAAACCTAGGAAAACGATCGCTCCACAGAAGTTGAATTTTCACTCTGCCAAAAATCTCAGGAAACCAGAACAAACCTTGATGTGTAGAACTGTGAATGTGTGAACTACAAGACGAACGGTTATTATTATTATTATTATTGGTTAACCACCGAGTTATTGGTTAAAATTACTTGAATAGTAGATAACTATTGAAATATTCATAGGACATATTTGCCAATTTCGATTCATTAGTTAATAATTCTACATTTGTACCAATGCTTAGCAGTTTCAGTTTCAGCTGCTGAGACATCAGAAGTTACATCAGAATCAGACTCTGCTAGATTATGAGTGATAGGCACAAAATCCAACTTTTGCAAATTTTACATTTGGCAAAAATTTTAGTTCAAGCTCAGTTTTTTAGCCTGGAACCGGCCGGTTCCGAATTCCACCGGTTCCGGTTCCGGTTCTAGTGGAACCGGCCCCAGTTCTATACGCACATAGATAAATGTTGAGTGTGAAGTCAGAAAACACCCAAAAACAACAAATTATATTAACAATCTCCAGCATAAACTAATTCAATAACAGTTATTCATCAGGTATTCTAGCAGTTTCCGCATTTTCAGGCAGAGCCGCAGTTTTAGGCTCCACCAGTTTCTGAAATTTCGCCTGAGCGGCCCGCAAATGCTTTCGCAGTAGATCCGTCTTCGGATTCATGGCAATGATGACATAGCCCAGGACGGCAAAGCAGGCTCTCAGGAGCACAAAGATTCGCCACAGGTCCAGCTGCCGTCGTGACTGCGAAATGTCGGCACTGTCGGTGCCGCTGAACGTGAACTGAGTTGCATTGACAGTATAGAGATCCATTTTGTGATCTACAGGGGCGCAGCACAGGGAAAAGATCATGGCCAGAAGCCAGCAGAAAACGCTCAAACCGCCGGACTGCAGCGTCAACGCGCGCCACAGGAAGCGGCCCGGAGAATGAGCCACGTCGAAGCGGTCCAGAACCGCCACACAGGCAATGGCGAAACAGCAGTAGTAGGTCACGTGATACACCTCCGCATGACTGGCATACCGATGCAGGAATTCGCGATAGGGAAAGTGGGGTGGGGTGTTCAGCCAAACCGCCAGACAGTGAAATAGACTGAATCCGGCCAGCAGGCCCTGAATTATGAAGGACGCGGAGCGAAATGTCCGATTTAGGATGAGACTGATTTCCAGGCCCGAGGCTGGCCCAGTCTGTTCCTCGGCGACTTTTTCCTTTTCCCGGTCCGCTAGAGCCTTTTCAAGCTAAAATAAATATAGATTCTGGGAGAAGGTGGCATTTTGTGATTTCACGTAAAATGCAGGTTTTCGATACAGCAAAATGCTTCATGTTTACGCTACAGTCTATTTCCGTTGATCTTAGGCCGGGTAAGGGCTGTGCCAGCTATAAGTAATGAGATTTCAGATTTTTTATTGGGTAGTGGTAACTGGTAATAGCCAACAACAACTAATTGTCTTCACATTTAACCCGAGGCGTTTCTCTAGGTTACAGATTTGTCCGTCACCTGCTTTGTAATGAATGTGCCATGTCAATGATTGAGAATAAAAGGAAGGCGGGAAATCAGAAATGTGCTAGAGCTATTTTAAATACAAGACTTGACTTGACATGGTTCTCCACTTGTAGCGAGTAAACAACCACAACCCTACGGAGGCTCAAGCTGTTTTTTTTGCAGAATCACAGTTTTTGGCTAGCAAAATAAAATGACAGAATAATTAGATTGGGCCTTCGATCTAACCAGTTAACGTACTCACTCACTGCATACATACATACGCGAATCATATCATATCAAATATCATTTCATGTCATATCAAAGAAAACAGTAAGTACACCTATGAAAAAGGTTAGAATTAGGATTCAGAATGATGCATTACAACATTTCGAACAAAGTCGCTGTAAACTGTGCTAACCTGTGACCGGGCCGCAGCCCTGAACCCAGCCTGCTGCTGGACATAGATGTTGGCTGTCGGTTGACTTTTGCTCTGATCAAGCGGCCAAATCGCGGGTAAATTCGACAGATCAGTCACATCGACTTCTGCCGCTTCGTTAACAATTCCTCCCAGCTCTTCCTGACCTCCAGGTGGGATCTCTTGATGCGGTCCCTCTGCGGAACTAGCCGGATCTTCGTCTATTTCAGAAGTCATTTTGAGAATGAGATAGTGTATCAAGTCAAAAGTTAAAAATTAAACTTATGATTTGATAGCGGTGAAATTAAATTCTCGTGCGCAGAATAATTTTATAGACATGATGGCTGATGGCACTCATGAGATAGGCACAATGCTAGAAGCCTGTGTTAAGCTAACAACGTTGATTTTGCAGGCAACAACATTATTAGGTAAAAACCATGAGATAGTATCAGCTTAATAAATGTAGAAGTTGCTACAAAATGGGTTTCCTGAGTTATAGAAAGTAAACATCTCTCAGTATTCAGTACCTATGATAATGCACGCAACCTACAAGCACCAAATAGGTAGGTAGAACCTAACAAAAGTATACCTAAGCGTGAGTAGTAAGTACCTTACTTTGTTGCTAGGCAACCACTCGCTTCCATTCAGACCACAAATAACAGGATAACCTGTTAGTTGTAAATAGCATCCACATCCAACTAAATTGTCCAGGGTGGATGGCTAGACAAAGTTCTTATGACTTATACACATGAGGATTGAGTTTGGCTTGAACTTTTGTGGACTAAGGGGTCCATTTTTGG
Source organism: Trissonchulus latispiculum (assembly GCA_030248195.1). NCBI lineage: Eukaryota > Metazoa > Nematoda > Enoplea > Enoplida > Ironidae > Trissonchulus > Trissonchulus latispiculum. The sequence continues at coordinate 13,903 of JASAND010010568.1, read as the reverse complement.
GCCATTTGTCTACCTTCTCCGATTGCGCTGATTTTCACATATTTTATTGTCCAAATTCTTTCTGTAGTTAACGCGTTTTCAAGGTTAACATAGGAGTCTTACTGTTGTTGAGTAATTTTATCCTAAAGCTGAGGTCTGGACAGGATGTAGCATGTATTAGAAATAAGAAATATAAAAAGCACAATTTTAGCTTCGCGTACTATTGCCAAAACTGTAAACATCAACAGTGTTGTTTCAGTAGGCGATTTCAGTTTGTTTCAGTCGGTGGTGCAAGACGATTTCAGTTTCAGTCGGTGAACGAAAATGGGTTCAGTTTAAACTTCTGTCGTGACGGGAACACAGAAACGTTTTAGTTTAAGCTTGCTTCAGGCGGAGTCTTAGTTTCAGTTCATTCACAAGAAACGCTGTTTGTAGCCTTCAGAAATAATATATGTCACAAACTAATGATTATTTAGGCTCCCACAGCAAAATATTAACGAAAAACCTGCGTAAACCCTTCAAATAGTCATGTTTTGAGGAAAGTCTGAAACTAGTTTTAGTCCGAGTTTCAGGCGTTTGCTCAAACTATTTTCAGTTTCAGTTTCAGATCTCCTCCCTGAGTAGATTCAACTTCAGTGATTGAAACTGTAACCTGTACAACGTGAATCCTAGTTTCAGCTTCAGTGCCTGAAACATCACTACTTTACAGCAAGATTGCTGGGCAACCCAAGAGCTCCTACTTGAACTGTAAATATACCATTTGTAAAAATGTGCCCTTTGGATAATAAAATGGATACTGGAGTATGGATCCTCTTTCTATGAATTAATTCTTTCCTTCCTAATTTCTCCAACAAATAGCGTAGTACAAAATAATCTGTGTAATGGCAAGGAAATGCTGCCAGAGGTTGACAACTATATACGCTAATTTCAAGTAGTGTTGGGATTGGCCGAAAATTTCCATGGTTGGCTTGGCTTGGCTTGGCCGGAGTTTGAAGTTGGCTGGCCAATTGGCCGTTGGCCGTTGGCCGGCCATTGGCCATTGGCCGGCCAACGGACAATTGGCTGGCCGTTGGCCGATGGCCGGCCAATGGCCGTTGGCCGTTGGCCGGCCATTGGCCATTGGCCGGCCAACGGCCAATTGGCTGGCCGTTGGCCGATGGCCGGCCAATGGCCGTTGGCCGGCCAACGGCCAATGGCCAACTGGTTGGCCGTTGGCCGCTCGTTGGGCGTTGGCTGTTTCTTGGCCGTAAGCTATTGGCCGTTCTTTAGCTATTTCTCAACGTTGGCGAGCTGGAATTTACTATTTTTATTCGTCTACCGTGCTTAATTAGGCGTCAACTTAATTAAACTTCATTTCAATAGTACAATTTACAATTTACAATATATATTTGTAAAATAGTTTTTCCAAACATTTAGCTCCAACAAGCTATAACTCTGTTTTAATTTTGCTGGATGACTGCAATAAAGTGATGAGACGTTCACCGCCACGTTGTTAGCACACTTAAAATTTGCATGCAATTAGCAAATTTAATTGTAAAATAACGCTAATAACGATCAAAATTGTCAACATCATAGTGAAAATCTGTGGTACTGTATCTAATGTAACGTTTATACAGCAACATGTTTACGATATTATGCAGCAAAATTAAATTTTTCAACTCAGTTAACTCACAAGATCAGTAAATTTGAACTTGGCCAGCACTCGGCCATTGGCCAGCCAACGGCCAGCCAATTGGCCATTGGCCGTTGGCCGGCCAACGGCCATTGGCCGGCCATCGGCCAACGGCCAGCCAATTGGCCGTTGGCCATTGGCCGTTGGCCATTGGCCGTTGGCTGGCCAACGGCCAATGGCCGGCCAAGCCAACTGGCCGAGATTTTCTCGGCCAACGGCCAATGGCCGGCCATTGGCCAGCCATTGGCCGCACCGGCCAATGCACAACACTAATTTCAAGTCAACCAAACTTGAGACGTCACACACAATGAATACCCTGTGTAAAGACTTCATGAATTCGGGGTAAAATAGTTTATGAACACTTGTCACTTACTACATCACTATAGTACGACCAAAAAATGTGTGTACAAACTTCGACCGTTTATAGCAGATTAACCTTTGGAGTAAACCCCAACAATGTATATATTTTTAGAATCCTCAGGAACTCGAGATTTCGAAAATCCGGAAAATTCCGGAATTCCGGGTTTCATTCACGGAAAATCTAAAATTTTTAGTTTTTCGCCAAATTTTTATCGCAATCAAAATTTTGTTTTCACGATCGAATAGACAGAGCTGGTCCCGCTGTGCTCTTACAAGTTTTTCACGAAAATGCACCCAGTTTCCGGAATTCCGGGTTTTCAAAATTTCCGATTTTCTCCAATACCCACAAGATGGGTATCATTCGAAAGCTCTTATCGAGCTGAACAACTTTTGTAATAGAATGAACTCTTGAAAATGCACACATTTCCCGGAATTCGAGAAAACAGGATTTTCCGGATTTTAAAAATTTTCTCCAATACCCCACAATATGGGTCTCATTCGAAAGCTCTTGATGAGCTGAACAAATCTTGTAATAGAACCAACTCGCAGACATGAGCCCAGTTCTCGGAATTCACTAAAACCCTCCAAACTAGAGTGAAATCCGGAATTCGTGAATTTCGGGAATTTGGTGCATTTTCAGACATTGGCTCTATTACAAGATTTGTTCAGCTCATCAAGAGCTTTCAAATGATACCCATATTGTGGGGTATTGGAGAAAATTTTTAAAATCCGGTTTTCTCGAATTCCGGGAAATGTATTCATTTTCAAGAGTTCATTCTATTACAAAAGCTGCTCAGCTCGATAAAAGCTTTCGAATGATACCCATCTTGTGGGTATTGGAGAAAATTTTTAAAATCCGGAAATTTTGAAAACCCGGAATTCCGGAAACTGGGTGCATTTTCGTGAAAAACTTGTAAAAGCAATGCAGCGGGACCAGCTCTATTCGACCGTAAAAACAATTTGGCGAAAAATTAAAAATTTTAGATTTTCCGTGAACGAAAACCGGAATTTTTCCGGATTTTCGAAATCTCGAGTTTTTGAGGATTCTAAGAATATGTACATTGTTGGGGTTTAGGTTAATCTGCTATAAACGGTCGAAGTTTGTACACACATTTTTTGGTCGTACTATAGTCTAACACCTGAGTCGAGAAAACAATGCTGATAAAGAAGTGTGTGGAAAAAACTGCTCCAACCTAAGCTAAGTGAGGTCAAACTTAAGCAACAGCAAAATAAGAATGTGTCAGGATTGGGCTCATGGTACCACACGAGCGTTCAGAATAGATTCTAGATCAGAGATAAAATGGAAACGACTAGTCCTTATGAAGCACGAACCACGAACGGCAAGTCAGTATAATGAAATAAGCTCAACTCTTAGAATCTCACAAAGCGCATGCGAACAGAACGTCTTCTCAGTTCTTCGCCTAGAAGGCTGGACTGGAACCCTACCTTACAAATAAACAAACCGTTTGGTTTAATGAAAATACAATAGTAATACGTAACATCAAACAACATAAAACATCAACATAAAATTTTCTGAACACATACAACTTCCACAAATTTCCACAAAATCCAAACACTATATAACAAATTTCAAGGACATAAAACACACCAACTGTAAATTTAAATTTGAACGTATTAGCTTTACAATACAGCGACACAAGTGCATATACGTACTTCACAATAGCACATTATGAATTTTCAATTGAGGCTAGCGTGACAGAAACAAATTATTTACACTACGATACAACCGTCCAAGAAGCCATACTTTGTGCTTTGGCAAAACCCAAAAAACCACAATACTGGGACCGATATTACCAACGCCTAAACCAGGATTAAGCTAGGATTAAGCCGGGCTAATATGGTAACTTTTAACTCACAAATTTAACCTGGGTTTAGGCGTTCACAGAATTGAGTCCCCGGGCGGACATGGTCCAGACAATTAGCCAGCCAGCTATCGAGGTTTGGCTGAACTGCCGAAACCAGAGAAACCCATCATGGTGGACATCTCCGAGCCCAAACCGGATGTTTCCGGTTCATCGACATCGCCTCGCTTTCGCTTCTTCTGCTCCAGGCGTTTCTGCTTTCGATACTCTGTTAAACGCTCTTCCTGAAACAAGATGTCTACAGCAGTAGAGAATTTGCAATTCCTTTAAATTATTACCATAATGGGCAGATCATGGATTATTACAACAAAACAGACTAACATAGAACTCTAACATGTGATAATAGCAGTCCTAAACATTAAAGAAACATCTTACTGATGAACAAAATGCATTACAAGAAATACGTTACAACACGAGAGTAGCTTGTTTGCTTTATACCCAGGAGATTAGCCTTCAAAAATAGTGCTGTTCACCTGCCCAATTTATGGGCTCGCCGGCCTAGCGCACGAAAGCGGTTGAGGTTGCTTTTTTGCCCTTTATCCAAAATAAAAGCTAAAAGTTAAATTATTTGATAGCTTTATGGCTGGCCTAAGGCGACAGGCGGAAAAATCTCACTCCCCGTCCGGCCTACTTGGGGCGGCAGGCCGCTGACTAGACGGTTTGGACAGGGCTGGTGAACAACACCATCGGCAGATTGGTGGCTTTCGGCGATGTTAGTCGAAAATGAAACAAAAGTATTCCCAACAGGTTCGGTCAACGTCCAAAAATAGTCCCAGTTTACTCAGAGTACGTACAAAACAAATTTCAATCAGATTCATAGTTTTTCACTTGTGTACATTTGTCTCACTGGACCCTCTGTCTAATTACCACTAGATAAAACACCGAAATATGCACTTTGAAGGCAAAACCTGTATGCGAAGAGGACTCTCAAATTCCACGGGAAGGGAGGACACATCCCCCTCCATGTTTACGCTAACGGCAATAGGACTGGGTCAGCTGATAGCAGGGTATTTTTAGAGATTCTCTCCGATAGGTGACCCGGGGGCCCGGGCCAGGGGAAAAGATACATTTTCGGTGAGATTTTTTGGCATATTTTGCATGTAAAAACGCAAAATGTTCTAAAAAATGCCACGACTTAAAAATTCTTGAAAATTAACCATTTTGAAAAAATGGGCATCCAAAAATTCCGGGAGGAGAAATTTCTAAAAACACCCTGGATAGTATGCAAAGCAAATGCATTTTCGTACAAGGAGCAAACCTTTAAAAATTGCTTTACATGTTAATTCCAATGCTAAACGAAAAAAACGAAAACAAGAAAACATAATAAGAACTAAAACTGCACACATAGATCACAATGTAAGCTCACAAAAAATTTAACACTAAAACTGTACACGAAATTACATACAAACTACGAGACGACACAGTAAAAGCACATGTCACACTAATACAAGATAAGTAGAACCCGTTTTAAAATAAGAAGCTTAAGTATGACAATGTCACTGCTATTTAAGATTGGCACGGACAAATAGACAAATTCAAAAATCCAATCCAAAATAATTTTTAGGGTTAAATTATGCGGTGCGAGCAAGAACCTAGATAACACAGAGCAAATCATTGTAGCCTACTTGATACGAAGCAAGACAGCCTGTTAAAATGTGGCCCTAAACGAAAGCGAAGATTTGCGCTGCTGCAAAATGTTATTTTTATTAGTTTGGGTTAAGACATGTCCAGTTACGAGAAAACTCATTGCGAAATTTAATGTCACCCACCATAGATTTTGTAGATCTTCAAGAGCACAAAGAACTGTTGAGCCAAATCTCACGGCCCACATGTCTTTCATAATTATGACATGCACAAACAGAAATTTATGCCGCATCGGCAGCTTTAAACATTGATGTTTAACGATCGACGGTCTGTATTTAGCTGGTATGTCAGAAAAGTAGATACTTTCGGCAAATTATTGAAATCTACTTTACTTTACAATTTTTATATCCGGATAATATCCGATTTGAGAAAAGATACATGGATATCTGTTTACATTTCAGACAAATAAAAATAAGAAAAATATTGACAAAAATTTCAAAAATTTTAAAATATATTTGAATAAGTTCTCTAAAATGTTACCAACACCAAGGTAACTGGAACTTTGTCTGACACTGAAAACTAACAGTGCCGCGCAAACTCGACAGATTAATTGAAATTTTAAGCGCGAAGTCGAAAAATTTTCTGGAATTTATTAATACTACTTAATTACTTGGAGTTATCAGGATTATTCAGTGCACGCACATCGCTAATAAGCACTGAAACCCAAAACGACAAAAACAGATTACCAGAGCTGAGTTCAGAAATAGCACAAAATTATACTCGAAAAAACTAATTAAATGCTTTTGTAGAGCCTCCTTGTTTCGGTATCAAGAAAAGGGTGACAGATCAGATGACAGACAAAACCCGAAAAATCCATCACTATACAAACAACAGAAAAACAGACATCTGAATAATGTGGCTAGAAGGATGAGTCTAAATCAACAATCTCCGGAAGATCGTCCACATCAATCCCGGTAGCGGTCCGGTCCACATCCGGCTGTTCACAAAACTGTCCAACAGAGACCGAGCCTCCCGGAACAGCCGGAGGATAGGGTTGGGAATTTCGAAATCCAGAAGAACCGGAAGTCGCTGCAGGAACGCCGAAACCGGGACCGGAAACTGAGACCGAAGAGCCGACCGGGAAGGATGCTCCCATCTGGGAAGGAATCCAGTGAGTGGAGGTGGAGGAGGAGGGCTGCTGGAATTTCTGGGAATCTAGTACAGAATTGCTACCAGAAGGTGTCGCCCCTGCAAATGTCTGACTGTGACTTAAAGTAGGAAATCCGGGAAGAGATCGACCCGACGGATTCGGATACATACCGGGACGGGAACCGGGAAAACCGGCAACAGGAGACGCTGGTGGCTGCGACGAAGGCATGGAAACTGAATAGCTAAACGAGGACTGCTGCTCCGGCATCGAAGAACGAGCACTGAAACCCGCAGGAAAGCTAGAGGATCTAGACGGTGGAACACCGCTGTTAGGATTGACATAGCCAGAAGTCGAAGCTGGCTGGCCATAGGAAGGAAAATCGGAGCTTCCAGAGGGGCCGGGCTGATCACCCAACTCGCCAGAACTGGTGGTATTGAAGGTGACAGCCGCCGGTGGCGGTGCCAGTTTGCCGTCATCATAGACGGTGCCACGGGCATCCAGAACATGGCCGTCCCAGGTTCGCATATAGACACATTTGGTGGTCTTGATCAGCCAGATACTGTTGCCCTTTCGTAGGGTAATGGCCAGGCCGGCATAGCTGCAACTGGGAAGGGTCATGGAGGAGGGGAGCACAAGATGGGACAGGGTGTAGTCTTTGGCTCCGGTACTTCGGGCCAGTTGAGAGGCTGCCGCATCAGCTGCCTTGGCCAAAATAGCCGGCGTCGGTGTGACTTGCAGCGGGCGGACAACGGCCGAAGGCTTGCCGCCGCCAACAGAGGGCCCCAGAAGGTCTCGTTCGTTCAGTGAGACCATGGGGCCCGTCAGATTTCGGGTTCCAATCCCTTGGCCCATACGAAGCATCTTCAGATCCATCTGATACTGTCGCTCAGCTTCTCGTTTCTCCTGCCCCGACAGGGCCTTGGCGCTGGCGTCCAGAATTAGGGACTCGCAGGTAGTCGGCTGCCGCGACAGGAGACTCGGATTTCGACCACAGATCCGGGACAGAACCGGATCCAATACCCCCAGGTCTTCCAGCATCTTGGAATCCATAATCGGCGCTTCCGTAGTGTCGGGTTCATCGCTGATAGTCAGCAGTTCCGTCAGCTCTCGACGAGTTACATTGGCATCGACCGCTTTCTCATCCACAATTCGATCCGCCATCCCTTGTTTCCCAATCTGTCGATTGTAGATGGAGCGTTCCATGGAGAAATCCGTCACCAGGCGATAGACATAGGTCGGCCGCGACTGCCCATAACGATACAGGCGACAGATGGCCTGAACATCGTGGCAGGGGTTCCAGGACGTATCGAAAACGATGACGCGGCTGGCAGCCGTCAGGTTGATCCCGAGGCCACCGGCTCGAGTAGAGATCAGAAACAGATGGAGATATCGTTCATGGTTGAAGCGGGAGATCAGCTTCTCCCGATCGGAAACGATGGTACTCCCGTCAAATCGCAGATAGTCACGATTCTTTCGCCACCAATTGGTGGTGCCCGGTACCGTAGTCTTCCGCAGGTACTCCTCCAACAGATCCAGGGTAAACAGACTTTGACTGAAGATCAGCAGCTTCTCGGACAGCTGAACACACTCTTGAAGAATGGCAAAGGCCAGGGAAAATTTGGTGCTATTCTCCAGACTGCCCATCTGGTAATGGTCGAAGGCTCCCTTAGCCCATTCATAGCTGATGCCTGAAGTGGTCAGGGCGCTGCCAGCCTCATTTCCCAACCAGAGGTCCAGGCTATCATCATCCAGATAGCCAGTACTGCTGCTGGTGGCCGAACCAGAAGACCGGGAGCTTTTACGGGACCCGTTGCTCCCCCCAGGCTGGGTGGGAAATCCCAGATCCAGATCAGAGTAGAGATCAGGACAACCAGCGGAGGAGGCGGATCCACCCCATTTATTCTGCAGAACACGACACAGGATATCGGGATGGTTCCAGATTTTACAGCAAACAGCAAAGGCTTTCAGGGCATTCATGGACACATTGTCACTTTCGATGGCCGAGCCACGACAGTAGGTCACAAACTGCTGATAGAGAGATCGTTGGATTGGCGTTTTCCGTAGGAAGAGGACAAATTCCGTCTTAGGCGGCAGCGAGTTCAGAAGTAGGGCATGGCTGCGTCGATGCACAAATCCGCGCAGCATTTTGGTAAGGACATGCGACCGCTGGCGCATCAGCTTAATGTCTTTGGGCGTAGAGTCGACACACTGACCGTTCTTAATGGGACGTTCGAACATGTTGGAGAACTCCTGGCGGGTGCCCAGATAGTCGGGTCGAACGAAATTGACCATACACCAGTATTCGATCAGATTATTCTGGAGGGGGTAGCCGGTCAGCACTATGCGTCGACGCGAGGCAATCTTGGATAGCCATTTGGCTGTCTGGGATTTGACGTTTTTAATTCGATGACCTTCGTCGCAAACCACCAAATCCGGGCCCGGATCCAGTAGACCCTGGCGAACTTCCGTCAGCAAATCGCTGAGGATCTCTTCTTCCTCAATGTCCACCACTTCCGCACCCGAAGCAGAAGAGGCGCCAGCCCCGGTGCCCTTTTTGCCAGATTTCTTTGGAGTCCGGCCCCGTTTCTTCACCTTGGTGGACGCTTTGGACTCCAGCATCAGACGAAACAGTTCATAGCCTAGCAGCAGAACGCCGGATTGGCGAACCCAGCGGGCAACAATTTCTGCCCTGGACCGAAGGGACCGGTCCGTTTCATGGACCACAAAGACGTCAAAGTTACGCTGATCTGGGTCTGCACCACCACCAGTAGAGCGGGGCAGCCACTGTTCAAATTCACGCTGCCAATTCTGTAGAGTATTTACCGGGGCAATAATTAGCACACGCCGCAGCGTCGTATAGCGAGCCAGCACATCGACCAAGGTGATGGTCTGGAGGGTCTTACCCAGACCCATACTATGCGCCAGGATGCATCCAAAGCCGGGACTGGAGCGGACACGCTCCAGTGACTCCACCACATTCTGAAACATGAAACGGACACCGGACAGCTGATGAACCTTCAGCTTGGACTGCAGATGGTCGGCAATCCACATGTCCGGTTCGTCCGGCGGATGGCCAGGATTGACCAGGAAGTTCTGCTGACCTTCCTGGTCATCCTTAGAATCCTCCTTATCCGAATCCATATCCGCACTGTCCTGCAGAATCACAACATCATCATCATCGTCATCATCATCATCTGTCACCAGAGAGACTTCCTTAGAGTCAGTTTCCTGTCCAGAGAAAGAACGTTTCACATCCCGATAGTCGCCGGAGGCCTCGGCCAAGGCAACCAGGGCCTGTTCCAGCTCCGAGACCCCATCTTCACTGATACTCGCAGCAGCAGCATCAGCAGCACTGCTAGGCTCCATTTTCAGGCCAGTTGCTGCTGGTAATGCCGCGTCAGCCGACGTCAAATTCTTTCGATCGGAATTCGTCATGGCTGCTGTTCCTCCGTCACTCGTTTCACTGTCCTCCAGAAGATCCACAATTCCTTCATCCTCGGCACCGGCGGCACGCTGCAATCGTTCCAGGCGTTCCTGTTCTTCCAGCTGAGCTCGCAGCGCGGAAACGGTCATCTTCCCTTCCGACATGATCTTCTTAATCTTCTTTCGCTTAGGAGCTTCGTCCTGCAGAAATGGGTCTAGGCCGGCGGCGGAGCGTTTGGATTTTTCCGGACTTTTAGCAGCAGGCTTTTTGGTAGTCGTAGGTTTTTTGACCGAACTGGGAGCCTCAGGAGCTTCTCCATTATTGTCGGCTGAGCTGTCGCCATCTGGTATCGATTGAGCAGCATCAGCATCAGTAGCAGCAGTATCTGGCATCTGGTCCACGACATTTTCTGGTATCTGATCCGCAATTTCACTGGCTCCATCCTCGGAAGCCTGAAAAAGCAAAACTTTAAAGAATACTCAGAATCTTACATTTTATCCAAGAAATAAGGACAAAATTCTGAGTCTGTCTGACAACATCGTACGAACGTGTTTTGACTGTGTATAGGGACCAGATGCCAGATAACTGTACGCTGAGCTCAGTCAATCGATATTAGCAACATTACTGCAGCAAAGATTCCTCACAACAGCAAAATAATACACACAGCTAACCAAAACTATTACATTAATGAATGGTAGATAACAATCGTAACAAAAGCATGTCGGATGTACACTAACATTGGCACATGTAACGTCAAAAATGTAAATTAAGAATGCAAACGTACAAAATTTGGAGATCGAAATTAATCAAAAAGTAGATATTGCTTTGATCAATTTATATTGTAAAATTTAAATCGATATCTTGATAAAAACCATAAAATATCGACATTAGCTAACTCTGTACATACCGAACTATACAAGACATATTTTTAATCACACATTTTAATGAATCTAAGTTTAACCTAACCTTTCCCAAGACTACAGTAAAAATTCAGCTCCCAACTGACCTCTTCCTTTAATTCTCGCATGCGTTCATGAATATCGTAATCCTTTTTCTTGTCCTCAACCTGCTGTTTTTTCATCTCAAATCGAGCCTTCACGTCCTCCAATTTCGCCCTCTTCACTCGCATAGACATACCCAGATTTCGTTGATCTAGAGTAAAAAGACAGGCACGAACTACAACATGACACAGAAAATCAAACCCGTCTATGCTTCAATAGTATTAAAATTCTACGTTTAGCACTCTTGCAACTGCACTAATGAAAATTGGGACGAAGCACGCTTCCACGAACAGTTCATGAATAGCCAAAAAACATCCTCTCAGAACTCTATTCTGATGCTGGCATTCAGGCGTGAAAGCGAAAGACGTAAGCAAACTTCTGGCGAGAAGGGAAAAACACCATCAAGGGAGGACCATTAGTGTCCAAAAATAAGAAGTCTACCCATTCATTCAATTCTAGTGCCGAAGTTACCTTTGCAATAAACATGTTTTGAAACTTCTTCATGAAACCTTCATCGAATAGTTTTGACCAACCTTACATACGTGGCAAGCTGTTAGAGTTTCGATAGGTATACCGCCTAGCGCTCATGTACGTATATTACCAACAGCTCTGCGAGCAGCACTGAAAGGCTATACACACATAAAAAATAAACTAACGTTTTTTGCCATTAATATGATCCAAAAAATTGATGGAATCTTTCACCACACAATCACATACGTTACAGTAGTACCTGAAAACATGAACAGCAGCTGTATGTAAACAAATAAAAACAGGAGTTCCACTCCACTAAAAACTTATATTAATGCCAAATGTTAAGGTGGTGATTCCTTTTGGGCACATATTGTTGATTGACGGTTCAAATCAAGATAAAATTTGTTGAAACTTTCCAAAATAAGTTCTTTTAGCAGTCTAACACCCTCCGCGCAATCCCGCTTCAAAAATTCGACGTCTCCGTTCAGGGCAGTTTTTGCCGATTTTTGACAGTTAGGCAATCGCTGCACAGCCATGATTCTACTCATTCGAAAGATCCTGTCGAGCTCTACATTTTTGCTTTTTGAAGCACCTTTCTAACTTTTCGCTATAGTGAGATATAGCTGATTTTCTTATTTTGGCGTTGAAAACTTGTCATTTTTGCAGAAATCAAATAATCCGCCATTTCTTGAGCTACACAAGCCGTAACATCAAACTACCGGTGTCAATTTGAAGGACTCGTCGAGACCGATTATCCATGACATTATAATCTTGTAACTGCTATCCCGTAGGCTGCTATCATAGAAAATGTAGTTTTTGCAAAAACATGGCCAAATTTTTTCCAGCGATTGTGGAGCATTTACTGTGCAAGTTAGAGAGCTGCCACTTACTGGACGTGTTTTCCACAAAAATACCCAGGGACCCTTTTTTAGTTGCCCCGATTGCTGCTTTCTAGCTAAAGTGGTCGCTTGCGAAAGTTGGGAAAAGTAGGCAAAATCCAAGTTGCGCATACATGTTAGTTAATTTCTTTACAACGAAGAGCGGTTCCACAATAATTAAAAAAGGGTCCCCAGCTATTTGATAGTGGAATCGAATGATGTGGGCGATGCGTCGCGAAAAAATTTACTTTAGTCTGCAAAAAATCTGGAAAATTAAATTACTTCGAAAATGCAGTATAATAATTTCCGGGAACTAACGCTAGTTTCGTGGAATGCAATAAAAAGAGAAAATGTCAAGCTACATTTTGATATAAAAATGGCTTCTTAACTCCAAGTAATGAATGAGTAATAATGGTGCAAACTTTATGTGACCAAAGGGAATCACCACCTTAAGGTGAAACAAAAACTGACAGGTCTATGTGCTGATGTGGCCATTTAAAAATTCACTAGAAAGTGAATCCAATCGCCCCGGTATCAGGGTACGCTTCAGGGACTTTTTCCGAGGGGGCATTCCGGGGGTCAGACCAGGAGGGGGGAGTGGAAGTATGCAAAAATGAACCAAAAATTGACATTTTGGAGTATTTTGCATGAAGAAACAAACAATTTTCAAACATTTGTAGATTTAGGCTAAAAATGGACATTTCCAGGGGAAAATCACCGGCAACGCCGGAAAATTAGCCTATTTCTGAATAAAATTTCGGCACGCAAAAAACCCGGGGGGGGGGAGAAGAGCAAAAATCCCGGGAGCGGTGATTTCGGGGGGAAGTATAAATCCCCTCCCTGTCAAAATACTCAATTATCGTGTAGCATAGTTAACCCCATTATATTGTGGAGCTAGCAGAGATTAAAGTCCCTACCAAGCATACGTAAGAATACGTACGCATTTCAAAACTTTGATCAATTATTACTCCGGCGTGTTAGCTGACCCCCCCCCCTTGGGTTGCCCTCATCACGTTTTGGGCTTCCTCCCCACTCAAAGTAAGGTGCCCAAAGACTGCCACAATTTTAAGTGTTTTTAGTCAAATTTTTCCAACTTGAATTCCAACAGGAATTCATTTTTCCAACAGGAATGTTTTGGTCTAATACATTTTTCGCACTTAAATTGAATTTTTGAGGTTGTAGAAGCATATAGACAAGGAAAACACGGAAATCTTATTGTATTTTTAGCATTTTCAGGACGTTTTCGTCCCTCTACTAGTGGTGGGGGGCGTTCCCCCACGTTTTACTGACCTATTTTTCGCAGAAAAAGCTCAGGTATATATATATACACATACCCTCCTCCTTCAGAAGCAGGCGTAGTTTTAGTGATGACAACAGATTTTCCCAATTTAGAATCCAAATCAACCTAAATAGAGACATAAAAATGAAAAATGTCAGATGAACTGTCACGTCAGAATTCGTGATTGGTGAACACCAAGGCATAAATATATTCGGCTACTTG
>JASAND010010567.1:0-12141 GCA_030248195.1 Trissonchulus latispiculum | reverse complement strand
TACGGTATGTTAAAGCGGATGGATATATATACGTTAAACTATGTGTTGCAGATTTTTTTGCACTGACAGTGAACTCTCTTGGATTATCTGATCTGAATAACTGTATTATACCATCTAGTTATGATTACATATCCATGGGGTTAAGAAAGCCACCCCCTTTTTGGGAGGAAAAAACCACCCGCCTCCTGGGTCATGGGTTGGAACTCTGAGCTCCAAGACATGTCAACAGAAAGCGCGACTCTTTCTAACCTCATTTGGTTCACTCCTGTTCATTTTTTGACATTTTGAAAATAACACCGGTCCAACATCTAAAAACACGAGTGCGCGAAGCGCACGAGTGCCCTGCACGAGGGTTTCACAAGTATTTGGACGTTTATTAATGAGTGCACAATGTTGCGTGCTACAACAAATTTGTGATATGGTTTAGTGTTAATTTTAATGCGTTAACCACAATAAATGTGAAACTATGCTAAGCATTTTTTCAAAGTTTTTCCTGCAAAGAGACACGGTTCGGCATTGTATGCAGGGTACCACAGTGTACTTCGCCCTGGATCATGTATCTTGCCCGCGTTGTAAAGCGCATTATTAATTCATTGTCACTTCAGTTTGTATACGAACTCCTTATAGTTCAATGCGACTGTAGCTTCGTTAGCTCAGTTGGTAAAGCGTCGGACCTTTAATCCGGAAGTCGTGGGTTCGAATCCCAACCGAGGCCTAAATTTTTCGGGTCTCAGGTCACAATTTCATCCCTTAGTACAGTCCAACTAGTTCTGTGAAATATATATATATACTTCATTTATGTATACGGTGCAAAATATCAATTGGTATATAAACTACTGCGTGCATACAAATTACTGAGATGCACGCTGTAGAGTGCGCACAAATTACTGAGATGCAGGGTGGGGAGTCGAAGTGTAAGAAACTAGTTTGTGGCATCGGGATAAAGCACCGGAAATTAACACTAAGCCATATTACAAGCTTAAAAACAGCGACTTTTTGCGTTTTTACCTTAAAAATGCTAATTTTTCGCTAAAAATTTCGGTATATTTTACATTTGGCTCGCCCCCCCACTTTCAAAACACTAAAAAAATGCCAGATATATACCTTTTTCAAATTTAAAAATTCCTGCAATAACTCCAATTGCGGAGCCATGAAAACATCTTTTCTAGGGTAAAATATCCTGAATTTTTCTGTGACATTAATGCTTTTTTGCTAATGCGTATAGGACATTAATCTTTATCGAGGTAAAACAAAAATTTTGAAATTGTTAAAAGACTGTTTGGCTTATAAAATTCTTCTTATCACTCCCATTATGTTCAAACTTAACCTGCATGGGTATCTTTTACTGTACAATGCAAATAACACTGTACAAGTAATAAAAATGCTCCTCCGGAGCATGAAAAAGTAATATGGGCGGTGGTGAGGTTCTAAAATCAAGAGAGGACTAGTTTTAAAAATGCTTAATATGGGGCTAGGTTCAAAAAAGAAGAGGACTAGGTTGTGGGCGAATTAATATGGGCACAGCTTCGCCGAGCAACCCATATTCGCGGACTGACAAAGTTATATACATACGTATTTATGTATATATACCAGTGTTCAGTTTTAGTTACGGTGCGTAAATAATGTACAACTATGATATGATAAACGAGTTTTAGTGGAAGCAAACATTTGGGCATATGGGCGAAGCTGTGCCCATATTAATTCGCCCACAACCTACATAGTCCTCTTCTTTTTTGAACCTAGCCCCCATATTAAGCATTTTTAAGACTAGTCCTCTCTTGATTTTACAACATCACCACCACATATTACTTTTTATACTCCGGAGGAGCATTTTTATTACTTCTCCTGTCATTCTAAAGGATCCCTTTCCAGCAATGCGGCAATGGATACAAGGAGCTTGAACAGTGCCGTAGGTAGAGCAGAAAAGTGATGGATGATATAAGTATATAATACCACTGAATTCTCAGCTCCGCCCCAAGCTTTGGCCGCTGCAACCTCTGTTTGTGGGTGGAATAAGGAGAAAACGTTTTCGCCTCGCCAAAGACTTCGACAGTATGCCCATCGTGTTCAGCGACACGGATTTCCTATATGGGTACCGCCAGAGGGCCGAAAACCGCTGTTTTATGGGGGTTTGACCAGTGGTCAGTAGACCCCATAGACCGTAGTGACCACTGGTCATATTCTTCGGAATCCTGGCATTTTTTAGTGGGGGGCGGGGGGTGGGTTGGCCCCCCCACTTTTCGGTGCCCGCCTCCACTTTTCGGAGCCCCCCACTTTCGCCCCCCCCCCCCACTTTTCGGCAAGCCCCCACCCACTTTTTTGGGGGTCGCCCAAAAGTGTCAAAAAATTAGGTTTTTGAGGTCAAATTTTCAAAAAATTTTCTCAATTTTTAGCTAATTTATGGACTTATAAGCTCATTTTAAGCTTAAAAACAGCGATTTTTTGCGGTTTTACCTTAAAAATGCTAATTTTTCGCTAAAAATTTCGGTATGTTTTACCTTTGGCTCGCCCCCCCCCCACTTTTCGGAAGCCCCCCCCACTTCCCCCTCCCTAGGGGGGGGCCAAGCCACTTTCAAAACCCTAAAAAATGCCAGGAATCGGCAATATGCCCATTGACACGAGCGTAGTCTATTTACTATATGCCCTCAAGCAAAATGACGAAAAACGGTGTTTTAGGGGGTTTGACCAGTGGTCACTGAGCCACATAGACCATAGTGACCACTGATTCCTGCCATTGATTTCAGTAATATGCCCATTGAAACGAGCGTAGTCGATTTACTATAAATCCCCCAACCAAAACGCCGAAAAGCGCTGTTTTACGGGGTTCGACCACTGGTCAATAGGCCCCATAGACCGTAGTGACCACTGGTCACTTCCCTCGATTTCGGAAATATGCCCAATAAAACGAGCGTAGTCGATTTACTATATGCCCCGAACCAAAACGCCGAAAAACGCTGTTTATAGTGAGTTTTCCCTAGTTTGACCCTGGGCGAGGAACCACAGGAGCAATGCTGACCAGTGGTCACTTCGGGCGGTATCGGCACTATGCCCATCGTTTTCAGCGACCCCGATTTACTATGTATGCGTACCACCCCAAGGCCGAAAAACGCCATTTTTAGTGACTGTTAGGCCATTTCTAGTAAAAGTTTGGGCCCATCTCCTGAATGCTACAGAGCGAAATTAAAAAATCCCCCTCGTTACATTCCGCGCATAGTCCGAAATATTCAAATAAAACAAACCAAACCGATCTAGCTACTAGCCTGTGGAAAAAGTCGAACACAACCGAAGTGCTGAAATAGCGAAAGTCCGACTTTCAACTTTGGGGTCTTGGCACAGAGCCAGAATTGGCAGTGTGCCAAAATGACCAAAAAGGTTGCATGGGAGGACCCTGTCTAGTGTCTACCAACATATAGTAGTATAGGACCAAAATGCCCATATCGTTCCAACACTGCGCTGACATAAGCACTTCCGAAAAGCATTATTAACCGAGAAAAAAACAAACGCACGGTAACTCCCGCCTAGTGCAAAATTTCGAAGTTCAGAATTTTAACCAAAAGTATGGTGGTGCTTGTAGTACTGCTCGAGTACTTTACGATGGTAACATTTTACCCCTCCCGGACCTATAATTACGTAGCTGGCACCAGGCCAACACTGTCTCCAGGGGGCCGCGCAGACGCCTTTATACCCATATTATGTAGGGGCGCTGTCGCGCCCCTACATAATAAAGGCTTTGCTATGAACTTTCACCGACAATTTTAGCATAATCTTTAAACCCTTTGACAACGTTGGCTAAGGCTGGAAAACTTCGAAAAATAGGGTAAGCAAATGGCAGGTAATGCAAAACCAAAACATGGAAGTCATAATTTGGTCATTTTAAAGCATTTGACTTTTATTTCGAACCGTTTGGGGAGAAATTTCGAAAATCAGTGTTTAAATTGCATTAAATATGGAAAATTGGCTTTGGGACGCCTTATCGCTTGAAGTCTTTCCAATTATACAAGTAGGAAAAATGCTCCTTGCAGTCGCATGAAAAAGTTAATATGAGCTATGATGGTCAACATTTAAATGTGTCAAGGACAAGATTTAAAATGTTTAATATGAGCCAACATCTAAATAAGTAGAGGACAAGATGTAAACGGCTAATATGAGCCGCTACGTTTCTCTTGGGCTCATATTGACGCTCATTTAGCTTTTGCTTACTTTGAATACAACATTGAAATGGCTTGCATGAATAACGACGCATATAAACATTAATTTTGCAAAGCTGTTAGTAAATGTTTTCTTCTCCACCGCTGCATCCAAGTACACATTTAAGGCCACCATATAAGTCAACAAAACGAAACCAAAGTCCAATCTAATGAAGAAACGAAAATGTGGAACTTACACATGTTGTGAAATCTTGAGAAATCACATTTGAAGTTATAATCGCAATCAACACATTAATTCAATATTCCCAAACCAAATTAAATAGTTTATAAACACCGATGCTTATATGCCAACCGTAATGTTTGCCATTTTAGTCGCGTTAATATGAGCCCAAGAGAAACGTAGCGGCTCATATTAGCCGTTTACATCTTGTCCTCTACTTATTTAGATGTTGGCTCATATTAAACATTTTAAATCTTGTCCTTGACACATTTAAATGTTGACCATCATAGCTCATATTAACTTTTTCATGCGACTGCAAGGAGCATTTTTCCTACTTGTCCTCCGTCTAGTTTTTGGGAGCGCTGCCATAACTGTGGCAGCAGCAATCACAAATTCCACCAGTGAATTCCCCATGCCCAATAAGCTTTGCATGCAAAATTTCAGCCTTTCAGCTATGTTCAGTAGCTTGAACCAGGAACTGGTTCAACTTTGAACGTTGAACCATATCTGGCCAGCCATGGGTCGGATCACCAAAGTAACACCACCAGTGAATTCCCCATGCCCAATAACCTTTGTATGCAAAATTTCAGCCTTCCAACTATCTCCAGTAGCTTGAACCAGGAACTGGTTCAATTTTGAACCAGTTGAACCACATCTGGCCAGCCATGGGTCGGATCACCAAAGTAACACCACCAGTGAATTCCCCATGCCCAATAACCTTTGTATGCAAAATTTCAGCCTTCCAACTATCTCCAGTAGCTTGAACCAGGAACTGGTTCAATTTTGAACCAGTTGAACCAGATCTGGCCAGCCATGGGTCGGATCACTAAAGTAACACCACCAGTGAATTCCCCATGCCCAATAACCTTTGTATACAAAATTTCAGCCTTCCAACTATCTCCAGTAGCTTGAACCAGGAACTGGTTCAATTTTGAACCAGTTGAACCAGACCTGGCCAGCCATGGGTCGGATCACCAAAGTAACACCACCAGTGAATTCCCCATGCCCAATAACCTTTGTATGCAAAATGTCAGCCTTCCAGCTATCTCCAGTAGCTTGAACCAGGAACTGGTTCAATTTTGAACCAGTTGAACCAGATGAACCAGGCGAGATACGGTGTCGGCACTATGCTCATCGTGTTCAGCGACCCCGATTTACTATATATGGGTACCACCCCAAGGCCGAAAAACGCCGTTTTTGGCCGTTTTTAGACTATTTTAAAATTTTCGGACTTAGAAATTTTTCCGCTTGAAGGTGTCCAAAAACGCTATTTTTTCCATTTTTGACCATCTGTAAAAATCGAACCAGATCGAAATTCGGAAAAAAACAAACTTGCTAAATACCATTGCCTAGATAATCAAAAAATAGTATTTCAAATAAAAAATTAAAAATAGTATATAAAAAATTTTCCTATGGGCCGTTTGAAAAATCGAGTTAACACAAAATTGACAAAAATCATGCTGAATACAGAGAAAAAAAACCCACTTTCAAACCCGTAAGAGAAAGTCGATTTTTTCAAACTTCAATTTTTCCGGCCAAGTTTGGTATCATTCGAAAGCTCTTGGCCTGGAGATTTCAAAAATGTAAATATTAGCTCTTAATTCCTTCCCGTTAATTAGTTATGTCTAATTAGCACTTTTCAAAATCCGCAAAGTGCCTTTATAGCTCATATTATGGGGGGCTCTCCGAGCGCCCCCATGATATATATATATACAAATATAGTAACAAAAATACCGCCCCACAAGGGATAATATGTGTGTGTTGGGCCCACATCTCTCGTTTTATCCCGGTGAGAAAAAAAGTAAGTATATAAATCCGACACAGCAAGTTTGGGTGGGTGGTTCTATGGCGAAAGTTGTTCAGTTCGATGCGGGCCTTCATTTGACTCGAAATTTGACCACTTTTGAAAATTTTAATTTTTGACCCAAAATCGCCTAAGTCCCCACCCCACCCCACCACAGCCCTCTACAGCCACTTTAAGCACGCACTTCTATGACAAAAGTTGCTCAGTTCGATGCGGGCTTTCATTTGGTACCAAATTTGACCACTTTTGAAAATTTTAATTTTTGACCCAAAATCGCCTAAGTCCCCACCCCACCCCACCACAGCTCTCTACAGCCACTTTAGGCACGCACTTCTATGACAAAAGTTGCTCAGTTCGATGCGGGCTTTCATTTGGTACCAAATTTGACCACTTTTGAAAAATTTTAGTTTTGACCCAAAATCTCCTAAGTCCCCACCCCCACCCTACCACAGCATTCTACAGCCACTTTGAGCATGCAATTCTATGACAAAAGTTGTTCAGCTCACTTAGCGCTTTCATTTGGTACCAAATTTGACCACTTTTGAAAATTTTAATTTTTGACCCAAAATCTCCTAAGTCCCCACCCCCACCCTACCACAGCACTCTACAGCCACTTTGAGCATGCAATTCTATGACAAAAGTTGTTCAGCTCACTTAGCGCTTTCATTTGGTACCAAATTTGACCACTTTTGAAAAATCTTATTTTTGACCCAAAATCTCCGAACTCCCCATCCCCACCCTACCACAGCATTCTACAGCCACTTTGAGCATGCAATTCTATGACAAAAGTTGTTCAGCTCACTTAGCGCTTTCATTTGGTACCAAATTTGACCACTTTTGAAAAATCTTATTTTTGACCACTTGACCCCCTACCCGATTTACCCTTAAAACGGCAAAGTGGAGCCAGTCCAGCAAAATGGGTGGGTCGGACGGCAAAACGGACTCCGGAAATGAGCTGGGCGCACCAGAAAACCCCTATGGACAAAGTTTTGAGAGGCTATGCACAGTCCAATATGGTGTTCTTGGAAGTCGGTACCGACTTGACCCTCCCGACAGCAAAGTGGAACCAGCCCAGCAATATGGGTGGGTCCGACGGCAAAACTGCTTACGGGAATCAATTCGCCGTGCCAGAAAACCTTTGTATGAAAGAATTGAGCTTTCCAAGTTGAATACACAGCGAGAAATTTCGATTTTTCATTTTTCGAATTTTCACCATTTTTGACCGGCCACTGTGGTCGCATGGGAAGTGATAGAGAAACGAGACTTAGCTATTTAGTTAGTTCAATATATGTAGTTTCTGAATATAAAAAGAAATCGGCTCCAGCTCTTAACGTTCGAGCTGCGCAGCGACCACAAAAATGGTCACTTTTCGCTCTGAGCCGACTTTGCGGCGCCGCTGCGGCGCTGTGGCGCACCTGCGGCGCAAAAAAAGTAGCGATTCTTAAATGGCGCATGGGGTACTACCAGACCCTATACCCCTTTAGGTCCGGCCTCCGCTGCAGATTACGTGAAAGAGGCGGAAAGTCAGGACAATACGACCATTAAATAGGAGAAACCGGAAAAAAAAAAAAAACATCGCCGCCATAACCGGTCCGGGGCACAACTTTTTAACGGAAAGTGATACGGGGCTGAAACTTCGCACACATACTAAACTCGATGTGCTCTACAATTTGCGCATGAAATCTGCGCAGGATCTGCGCAGGATTTTGCGCAGCCTCTGCGCAGCTTATTTTACGGTGTCTCCCCCGCCCCCCCCCACCCCCCCCCCCCCCCCCCCCCCCCCCCCCCCCCCCCCCCCCCCCCCCCCCCCCCCCCCCCCCCCCCCCCCCCCCCCCCAGGGACTTTTGACACATATTATAGGGGTCGCTGCCGAGACCCCTATGATATATATATATATATATATATATATATATATACAAGTAACGAAAATGCTCCGCACAAAAGAGGATAATATGTGTCTGTTGGCTGTGTTCGTATATCCTTTAAATTTCGGTTGAAGAAGTATATAAAGACTAGTGATGGGCACCGGATATTTTTTCATATCCGGATATCCGCCTATTTTGCGTTAACGGATATCCGGATATCCGGTTATCCGCCTATTCCAAACTGAAGTTCAAGAAACATTTTCGATTTTGCAGTTAAACTTGCAATTTTTCTGTCAATTTTTCGGTATGCTGTGAATTTCTATCATGAAATCAAGCCGCAACCTTGGTTTCAAATATATTTTCAAAGAAATTTTTGAAAAATATGTTAAAAATTTTGAAATTTTTGTCAAAAATTTCCTAATTTTTCATTACTTTGTCTGAAATGTACACGGATATCCCGATATCCGGATATTTTTCTCAAATCGGATATTATCCGGATATAAAAATTATCCGGATATCCGGATATCCAGTGCCCATCACTAATAAAGACAAGTTTCATAGGCACGTGACGTTATTTGGCACAGCAAGTTTGGGTAGGTGGCTGCATGACAAAAGTTGTTCCGTTCGCTTCGGACTTTCATTTGACACAATCTGACCACTTTTGAAAAATTCTATTTTTGACCTAAAATTGCTCGTCCCCCCACCCCACCCTACCACAGCATTCTACAGCCACTTTGGGTATGCAGTTCTATGACAAAAGTTGCTCAGCTCACTTAGGGCTTTCATTTGATACCAAATTTGATCACTTTTGCAAAATTTTATTTTTGACCCAAAATAGCCTAAGTCCCTACCCCACCCCACCACAGTACTTTACAGTCACTTTGGGTACGCAGTTCTATGACAAAAGTTGCCCAGCTCACTTAGAGCTATCATTTGATACCAAATTTGACCACTTTTGAAAAATTTTATTTTTGACCCAAAATCGCCTAAGTCCCCACCCCACCCCACCACAGCACACTACAGCCACTTTGGATACGCAGTTCTATGACAAAAGTTGCTCAGCTCACTTAGAGCTTTCATTTGATACCAAATTTGACCACTTTTGAGAAACTTTATTTTCGACCACTTGACCCTCCCACCCGACTGACTCTTCTTCAGGCGGCAAAGTAGAACAAGCCCAGCCAAATAGGTACGTCGGACGGCAAAACGAATACCGGGAATGAGCTGGGCACACCAGAAAACCCCTATAGACAAACTTTTCAGAGGCTAAGTACAGTCCTATATGGACCTCCAGGAAGCGATTGCCGACATGACCCTCCGGACGGCAAAAGTGGCACCAGCACAGCAAGATGGATGAGTCCTACGGCAAAAAGGACACCGGGAATGAGCTGGGCGCACCAGAAAACCCCTATAGACAAAGTTTTGAGAGGCCAGGTAAAGCCTACTATGGACCTCCAGGAAGCGGTTTCCGACTTGACCCTCCCGACGGCAAAGTGGAACCAGCCCAGCAAGATGGGTGGGTCTGACGGTAAAACTGACTGCGGGAATCGATTCTGCGTGCCAAAAAACCATTGTATGGAAGATTTGAGCTTTCAAGGTTGAATAGATAGCGAGAAATTTCGATTTTTCATTTTTCGAATTTTCGCCATTTTTGACGGGCCACTGTGGTCGCTAGGGAAGAGGTAGAGACACGCAACCTGGACCGTTAGTTAGTTCAATATATGTAATTTCTGAATGTAGAAAGAAATCAGCTCCAGCTCGTAATGTTCGACCTGAGCGACGACCACAAAAATGGTCACTTTTCGCTATGAGCCGACTTTGCGGCGCCACTGCGGCGCTGTGGCGCAGCTGCGGCGCAAAAAAGTTGTGATTCTTAAATTCTTTAGAGGGTACTACTAGACCCTATAGCCCTCTAGGTTGGCCCACCGCTGCAGTTCACGTGAAAGCGGCGAACATTATGTACAATACAACCATCAAATAGGAGAAACCGGAAAAAAAACATCGCCGCCATAACCGGTCCGGGGCGCAACTTTTTAACGGTAAGTGATACGGGGCTGAAACTTCACAGACATACTAAACTTGATGTGCTCTACAATTTGCGCATGAAATCTGCGCAGGATCTGCGCAGGATTTTGCGCAGCTTCTGCGCAGCTTATTTTACACTGTCTCCAGCCACTTTTCACACATATTATAGGGGTCGCTTATGATATAAATTTAACATAAGTTTCTTCAAAATTAGAAAATACAGCACATTTTTATTTATTACCAATTTCCAGGCCCCGGCCGCGGTGTACGTGCATCCATATTATGCATATGCAATAGTTATATACGTACAATTTAGTTTAGTTGCACTGAGCCCAAAAATCGTTGCTTACGAGAGATTGTAAATCAAATTCCATATGCAAACTTGACAGGGCTTAAACTGTCAGCACGTGAAAGCCAGCATGTATATAACGAAAAACGTCTGTCTGCAAAACGCAGTACACTGCCAATGGCACACGACACACCAGGGGCGGACCCAGGGGGGGGGGGGCAGCGGCGGATCTACGGGGCTCGGGGGCCCGTTCCGTAGCCGCAGTTTTTCAACCATTTATAGCCATTGGGGGAAACCCACATTTTCGGATTTTGGCTGGGACTTTTTTATTATAAGGGCTAGATGAGAACTTTATATACCATCGTACTTGGCGTACTTAAATCTTTCTTTTAAGCCCAGTTGCACATCTCTAGGTTGTACCGTTAGGCCGGTATAATGCAAAAAGTAGCGGGGAGAACCCAATGGGGGAAAACCCAAATGGGGGAAGAAACCCACCCCTCACAGGTCTCAAAAATTGTCGTAGCGCTATTCTGTCGTACCTTTTTTGAGTTTTCATGTATATCTGGGCTTATTCTAGTGGGGGGGGGTGGGGCCCCCCATAAACACCCTCCCCCCCCAAAATCGTCCCCCCCCCAAAAAAAGTGGGCGCCCCTTTTGGTACCAAATTTTGCCCTGAAAAAATCGCTCAGAAGGCCAAATTTTCAAAAATTTTCCGGCGTCGCCGGAGATTTTTACTCAATTTTTGCCCTTTTCAACACTATATAAATCTGCTTATTTTTGCTATGAAAATCAACTTTTATAGTATATGCCAGAAAAATAGCGCTATTTTTAGCATATTTTTCGAAAAATTTTCGCCCCCCCCCAAAAATTCCTTGCCCCTCGGACCTTTGGGGGGGGGCCCCCCAAGAAAAAATCCCTAGAATAAGCCCAGTATATACCACTGAAAATGCAGCATCAAACGGCCAGGTTTCATATTAACACAAACATAGGGCAATTTTTGAAAAATGCTAAAAACGATGTAATTTGATAAAACTTGTTAGTCTATCGTGTGTAGAGAATGGTTTTTTACGTTCAATTTGCTGTTAAAATCTACAATTGGAGTGAACCAAATGACTTGATCTTCGCACACGTAGGTAAGAAAGAGTCCCGCTTTCTGCTGCTACGTATGCTTTGGAGCTCATCGCTCCAACCAACCCTTTGTCCAGGAGGCGGGTGGGTTTTTCCCCTCAAAAAGGGGGTGGGTTGGGGTTTCCCCCCATAGCTATATGATTTACTGAAAATCAAGTAGCATTTTATTTGCTTATTTAAAATTTTCTAAAATCATTCGCCTGCAGCGTACTTTGCATGCGCTGGTTCACCCTCGAAATTTTGGAGGCACTCAAAAGTAGGAAAAATTCGAAAATTTTTGGCAAAAATTCCATTTTTTCGAAAAAATGACCAAATTGGTTGTAATATTGCAAAAATTTTGGTTGTAAGTAAATAGCGTCTTTTTATCAAAATCGCTAATTTCTCTTGTAATTTTGAAGAAAAAATTTTTACCCCCTCCCCCAAATTCGAATTTCCGGACACCACCCACCCACCCAAAAACCGGCCGATCCCATCCCATCCCACCCACCCTAATTTCGGTACATTTCGGCTACCCCCACCCCACCTTTTTCTCATGCTCCCCGTTGCGAATTGAAGGCTATTTACTTCATCAGTGGAGAGGCAGGGGACACCTGCATTTGGGCTGGTTCACTTCTCCACTCTGTCTGTTCACTTCCTCTTCGTCCACTTGTCTCCAAAACACA
>JASAND010010562.1:0-12900 GCA_030248195.1 Trissonchulus latispiculum | reverse complement strand
ATTTTACAGCAGACTTTGAATTTGTAAAATCTAGCTTTTTCACCTCCTTTTCAAAATTCTTGATATGTCTGTCTTCATTAGCTGTTTCTGAGTAACTGAATATATATATATATATATATATATATATATATATACATCTTCTAATAAAAAGAACAAAAATGAACAAAGAGAAAATCAGTACGCTTTGCCAATGACATGTGTGAATAAGTATAAATATACGTAATTAAATACGCAGAATATTTATATATATCATCGTTTGAGGAAATTTGAGAAATCGCACTGAAAAATCAGCAAGCTGGAGGAAAACTATGTAAAATCATTGAAAGGGAAAAAGGGAAAGGAAAGGAAAATATATAACAGCAGAATCTGGGTAGGAGGGCTGGCGCAAGCCATACCAATCTGCCAAAGTAGATAGAGAAAGCCTATGCATTGGCGGTTGGTTTCCATCAAAGGTGTTGTCAGAAAAAATTTTTTGACACGCATCAACTTTCCCCCTTCTATATAAATTTCAACAAATAATTTGAATGAATAGAAATAGGGAAAAGAGTCGTGACCAAGTTAACCCACCCCCTGACCTTATCAACGTAACTAGCTATGTATATGTCGAAGCCTAGTAGTCAAATTGGCCATTTAGTTAAATGGTTAAACATTTTAGCCATTTAGTCAAATGGTTAGCCCAGTTGTAAAACGCAGCGTGTTTGGCTACTTGGCCAAAAGACTCCCAATATTTAACTAAATGGCCAATTTGACTACTAGGCTTCGACATATATAAACATTTCAGTATATACATAAGTGTATATGTAGCTACTGTTACAATGGGGAGTATGTGCTGATGTCGCAGTATGCTTAGGTGGAAACATGAAGTTTAAAAGTGTTTATCGAGCAAGAGCCAGCACATAAAAATGGCAAAACTTGCACTAGAAAGCTATAGTACTAGAGTAGATAGACACGTATATTTCAGGCCAGAGAAAGCAAGGTTAAGTTCTGTGAATGGCGGGGCACGAGATTGTGAATGAAGCAACATAGCTCTAATCCTAATCCTATAGACCTTAATCCCTTATGTAGAGATTTGTCTTAAGTACATATACGTATACTTTATCCTGTCAATACCAAGAGTTCATTCGCAGCATTATTAATTAAGAAACAGAAGAAAGTAAAAGGAAGACAAACAGGCAACGAACAGTAAAGCGACAGGGCTTTACGTGTTAGGTACGATTGCTAGTGATGGGCACCGAATATTTTTTCATATCCGGATATCCGCATATTCGAAAGCTAAGTTTAAATATGTTTTCGATTTCAATGTTAAAATTTTAATCTTTCTGTCAATTTTTGTCAATAGCGCTGCGGCCTGCCATCGTACAGAATAGCTACAGCCTTGGTTTTAAAAATATTTTCTAAGAAATGTTTGAATAGTCTTTTAAGGTAATGAAATTTTAGTTAAAATTTGGTGATATTTCATAATTTGTCTGAAATGTGAACGGATATCCCGATGCTTTTTTCAAATCGGATATTATCCTTATTCGTATATCCTGATATCCAGTGCCCATCACTAAACTGTAACCTGGAACTTACCGGAATACGCCAAAGCCCAGCTTGGGCATTCGTGAAACAGAGGATAGCGATCGTTTAAGCTTATTTTATAAAGGATGTCTCTTATAGAGAGGTATTTCGCACTCCTGAATCGAGAGAATGTTAACGTATTCCGGTCGGAGTAATGCTACGTATAGGTCAATATCCTTCTACTGAGTAGTGTATATACATAGATTATACCAACGAAACAAGATAATTACTTCAAAAAAATCACCAACAAACGCACACGCGGTTTTTCCCGTTTCGTCCAATGAAGCAGACAGGAGGGCACATGAAAGGATCGGGTTCTTCGCGGTTTGGAGGGACTTTTTCGGAGGAGGCCGCCGGAGAGTGAGTCACTCTCAGAGAATGAGGTAGAAGGCTGAGGACTGTGAGGGGTCGTCAGAGTCAGAGAGACTGAGGGCGGAACTGAGGCAGTTCGACTCAGGGCTGTATTCTCAGACACTGACAGGGGAAGACTCGTCATGGCCATAGATAAAGGCTAACCACAATAAAAATAGATAAGTAAGTAAATAATAAATTGAGTATATATATATATATACGTAAGTATGTATAATGCATGCAGATCACCGGATCATACAGTGACAAATCAACATTTTCTGCGTTGAATTAGAAGGGAAATATCACAATTTTTGGTTGTATGCGATAACAAAGTTAAGTAGGACTTTAAAGAGTTGTAAATTCAATTCCTACAATTTTCCTACGTGCTGAAAATCAGGCAAAACACTAGTCGGAGTGTATATATAATTTGTATGCAATTCGTACCAGATTTTTGGATCAATTGAACTTTATCCCCCCCCCTCAATAAAAGTTGGTCAACTTCAACGATTTATTGCAGGAGATCAACTAAATTTACATATAGCATGATTTATATATCGTTGGAAATTGGAATGATGGAGATGTGCTCTATTTAATGGTATAAAGCAGTATAAGCTACGGCAAACTGCTTTACACCATTAAATAGGGCACATCTCCAGCATTCCAACGTTGTATAAATCATGCTCTAGGGTTTGGTCGATCTCTTGCAACAAGTCGTTGGATTTGACCAACTTCATTGAGGGCGGATAAAGTTCAATCAAGAGTGCATAATTGCACTATATATATATTAGAAGAAGAGTAAGCCACTAGAGGGCTTCTCTTCTTGGCATTGCGTAACGGTGCTCCGATCAGAATACGCGAATGTTCCCCCGTTTGGGGGGGGGGTCGACCAGATCGACAGCGCATACCCCCTCTCCGTTTGGTGGAGGGGGGGGGTAGTCGAAAAGAGGTCCCCGTTTGGGGGGGGGTCGTCAACAGCCAATCAGATTGCAGAAAACCCCCCCCTCCGTTTGGGGGGGGGGTCTAGCAAAGGATTACGGTAGTTACAGCTTATTTCCAAAAAGGGTCCCCGTTGGGGGGGGGTCGCTGAAAGGGGTCCACGTTTGGGGGGGGGGGAGTACCAACAGCCAATCAGATTCAAGCAATCTTAGCCTGCTTGGGGGACCCCCCCCAAACGGGGACCTCTTTTCGACTACCCCCCCCCACCAAACGGAGAGGGGTATGCGCTGTCGATCTGGTCGACCCCCCCCCCAAACGGGGGAACATTCGCGTATTCTGGTCGGAGTACCGTTACGCATTGCCAAGAAGAGAAGCCCTCTAGTGGCTTACTCTTCTTCTAATATATAGTCCAATTATGCACTCTTGGTTCAATTGATCCTATTTTTAATGCCAATTTTCATTTAAACTTCCAATGATATGCAGGCAAAAGTTCAATAGGTATACAAAAAGCGAACACAACAAAACAAAGGTCTGCCCGGTCTGAATAAACCCTGCCAAGCCAAATCTAATGCTGCGCCTTATCACTAAGCTTCCCATCAGCAGGAAAAAGCTTCTCCAAAGAACAAAAATAATAAAAACAGAATTCGCCAGAGACGAATAGGCTGGACGGACAGAGATTTTCAATCTCATATCCAACAAGGAAACTGAAAAAATAAGCCCTCTTCTCTTGATTCAAAAAAATGCATGTGTATATATAAGTTATGTAACATATATATATATATATATATATATATATATATATATATATATATATATATATATGTATATATATGGCTCACATATAGCTATATATAAAATGGATTGAGTTCATGAATAGAGAGAAAGAAAAAATTCCAATAACGTTTGAAGGCCAAACCAGTTAGAATGGCCCATTGAAATAGAGCTTATGAATTGCAAAAAAGTGGGGAGGACAAATAGAATCCCTCACAGCACGCTACCCCCTCTTTCCGGTACGAAAAATTTAAAACTATATATAGCTTACATAAAGTTCTATACAAAAGGGACTAAACAGATTACCATGATCTATAAAGCCAAAAATGATCCCAAGAGCCCAGTGGTTTTCTTTCAACCCACGCGAACCGAAGAAATCGCCAGCCGGGAGACCAATATTATCAACGCCAAGCTCGGATAAAGTGGCTGACCTGTGAACTTATCTTGCCTATTTTTAGCACGTGCAATAGTTTATATTAGCGACTTATTTCGGGTAAGGCATTGATAGTATTGTTCTCGTAAATTGAACGATGAATAACATTGCTAAGTTTGGCCCAGTCCTTGTCGGCACGATAACAGCAAGTTTCAACAATTAGCAGCAAGTTAGATATATAATTGAAAACAGAAAATTGTCGGGAAGGCGGGTCGAAATGCTGGCTTAGCTTAGTGGCATATTCTTATCTATAGCATATATATGTGTAATATGGTATTGGTGCTCTTGGTAATATACACACTTTATGTATATATACATATATAGTGATATACATACATATATGTATATATATATACTGGGGTTTTTTTACTGGGCTGGGGTGGGGGGGGGGGCGCCCCCCCCACTTTTTGGGTCCCCCCACTCGACCTCTTCCCCCCCCCCACTTTTTTGGGCTTCCCCCACGCCACTCACCCTAAGGTGCCCAGAAATTGCCAAATTTTTAGGATTTTTGGTCAAACTTTCCAAAAATTTTCCGGCTTCGCCGGAATTTTTTGGTCGAAAATCGTCTATTTTGGTGCCAAAACGTAATTTTTGTGCACTTTTATGCTTGGTTATAGCAGTATATGTAGAAAACAGGCTTTATATACTGTATTTTTGTCATTTTTAGCTCATTTTATTCCCCCCCCCACTTTTGGACCCCCCCCCCACTAGTGGGGGGCGTTCCCCCTCCCACTCTTCCCCCCCCCCCCACTTATTTTTGCCTAAAAGAACCCCAGATATATATACATATATAGGCTCATAGGATCACAGGACCAGACAAATGAAAAGGCGAAGTTTGAGGGGAGAGATTGGCGGACGACGGCTTCAGAAAACCTGGAATTTTGAGCAACTTCTCGGTGGGGGCTACTGCAGATGAGCCCCAACCTTCCCCCAAAGCCCAGAGCCGTATATAAAGGGAGGAAGTGTCAGAAAGGAAAGGTATATAAAGCTTAACTCCACATCAAAGCCATCTCTCTCTAAGCAACAGCGCTGTTTGCACTAACTCTGGCGGCACACCGAAAGCTGTGTGCGAAGAAAAAACACACAAGCTAACCAGAAAACACACAGACACACACACGCACACAATAGAGACCACAAATCCATACATATATACGTGTACGTACGTATGAAAGTAGCTAGTTTGTTGCGTAAGCGAATGAAGGATTTACGTATATACGTATATATAGGATGGATGTTAACTGCTGGCTGTTAAGACTTAAGACTATAGATTTTGATAAGCATTAACACAAGCTCAATTGAAAAATAAAAGTTTGACTCGTCCACATGTCGACTCGACTCGACACGCAAACTCAATCTTAAGATATTTTTTGTGCTCAAAAAAGGATATTGACAAGGTACGTATGCGTATGCATGCACGAAAATTCATGAAGCTACATAATATCAAGAGTATGTACATACAGGCGCGTAGCCGGGGGGGGGAGGGAATCCCCCGAAATTGTGGACCGCCAGGAATTATTTGGAAAAAAAGAATAACCGTTGCATAAAAGGGAGGTGACTAAAACCAGGATCTGGATCTGGATCAGGATCAGGATCAGGATCCAAGTCAAGTCAAGTCAAGTCGTTTATTACTTAAATGCACCGGCTTACAAAAACACTAACAAGGTTATGACAGTATCCCTAGTGCCGATGTTCCTATGTTAGATTTCCATTTCAGGATCAGGATCAGGGTCGGGTGACTAAAAACAGGATTGGCTAAAAACTTCAGGATCGGGTTACTAGTGGATCCTGATTTCAGGATCGGGTGTCTAAAACAGGATCCATTTCAGGATCTGCTTGTAACTTCAGCATCAGCTTCAGGATCGGTTTATAATTTCAGGATTCGCCTTAAGGGGGGATCCTGAGTTCAGGATCGCGTGTCTAAAACCAGGATCCATTTCAGGATCGGCTTGTAACTTCAGGATTGGCTTCAGGATCAGCTTATAAGTTCAGGATTCGACTTAGGGGCGGATCCTGAGTTCAGGATCGGGTGTCTAAAACAAGGATCCATTTCAGGTTCGGCTTGTAACTTCAGGATTGGCTTCAGGATTCGACTTAGGGGGCGGAACCTGAGTTCAGGATCGGGTGTCTAAAACCAGGATCCATTTCAGGATTGGCTTCAGGATCAGCTTATAAGTTCAGGATTCGACTTAGGGGCGGATCCTGAGTTCAGGATCGGGTGTCTAAAACAAGGATCCATTTTAGGATCGGCTTGTAACTTCGGGATCAGCTTCAGGATCGGCTTATAACTTCAGGATTCGAGTTAACGGGGGATCCTGAATTCAGGATCGGGTGTCTAAAACAGGATCCATTTCAGGATCGGGGTGTGACTTCAGGATCAGCTTTAGGGTCGGCTTATAACTTCAGGATTCGACTTAAGGGGGGATCCTGAGTTCATGATCGGGTGTCTAAAACCAGGATCCATTTCAGGATCTTCTTGTAACTTCGGGATCAGCTTAACGATCGGTATAGAACTTCAGGATCCACCCTTAAGTCGAATCCTGAAGTTTTTAGCCGATCCTGAAGTTACAAGCCGATCCTGAAATGGATCCTGTTTTTAGACACCCGATCCTGAACTCAGGATCCACCCTTTTGTCGAATCCTGAAGTTATAAGCCGATCCTGAAGCTGATCCTGAAGTTACAAGCCGGTCCTGAAATGGATCCTGTTTTTAAACACCCGATTCTGAACTCAGGATCCACTACTAACCCAATCCTGAAGATTTTAGCCGATCCTGAAATGGATCCTGTTTTTAGTCACCCGATCCTGATCCCGATCCTTTGTTGTTTGAAAAGCACTATGTATTATGTTGTTTGCTTGATAAACTGTAACTTCATAATATTATAATAAAACTACTTTCCTACTTTATTTTATTAACAAAGAATCGTTTCCAAAAAACAACAAAATTTTCTCTTATACTGTTACTATTCAACAGTGTGCGTCTACAGAATTAGATGCCTTTTGCAAAAGACCACTCTGACCAGTTCAAACTCTAGCTGAAGGTCTAGTGTGTGTCAACGGACTTAGATGCATTGAGTGCACTCAAGTCTCAGTGCAAGTATGCGTACACGGAATTATCACCGATGAAGCGTGATATATCCGATGTGTGCTTTTCGGCTGACCCCCTCCCCTTTGATATCGCCCCTGTCTGTACTGGGCAGACATGCTTAGGGGGTGGAATTGGGGGAAGGCGAATTTGGCTGATGGTTTGCCCAAAAAACCCGGAAAAATCCTGATTCTGGGGTGAGTGGAGCAACATCTCTGGGGAGGGGGGAGGGTGAGCTCCAGGTCGGGGGGCACATGTATGGTACGGAAACCAAACAGGGGGTCATATTAGTATATGCACCGAACGTGTCATGTTTGACGCTTGCCATACTCTATGTAATGTATTACGTAATACGGATGTACCCTTGGTCATATGATTTAATTGGTTTTTCATCTTAATATATAAATAACATACAGGTCAGAGATATATATGTTAAATATATATACATATATATAACAATTAAATAAATAAATAGCCTATCAGACTCCAGACTCACCTATTAGGACTGCTGGGCGGGTCGGGTGTCCGGTTGCAAACGTCAAACCAACGACAGGCAGATTTCCAGATTTTGTAAAAATCAATTCCACAAATTCGGCTGGCAAAAATTATAATATAAAAAATTCACAATTAAATTTGAATTCCGAATCAGTTGGAACCATACAAATGGTTAATTAGCATCATGGCTCAACGATATACACAGTATATACGTATGAAACTGTAGCCTTATGAAAGGTCTGACCTGAAATGTAAACAAAAACAACACGAGACTTTTTGAAAGATAAAAAGCATATATACGTATAATCTATTCCATTCTACAATACAATATGCTGTCCAGTATAAGAAAGAGTATATAAGGGATAAGAGTGTAACAGCTGGCAGGTTCCCACTTATTAGCTCAAGCGCTCAAGATTCAGGCTCTGCATTCTGCAAAATAACGGCTGACGTAGGCTACTACCCACTACATTGGATTAGACGGATGAAAGTTTAATCCGCTACTAAAACTGACTACCTTAATCTGTTTAAATATTTTAGTCCAGGATTTTATGAATACGGTTTTAATCTGTTTAATCCATTTAAGTTAATCCGTTTAAACGTTTTATGAAAAGGCCCCCAGTGACACTCTACACTAATTCGTATCAAGTATATACATGTTTCTGTGGTCTCTCCCATTTTACCCACCCCAGTTCTAAACTGTTTAAAACTTGACCAATCAAACTACAACTTGATATGGTTATACATATGTTTCTTTCGATCACACTTAGTTCACATATCACAATTTTTTGATTTAGTGAAATTCGTTTTTCGACTCGGAAAGGGGGACCAAGCGAAACCGAAAAATTTTTGTCACCGATTTTGCTCCGAAGTTCGATTTCGGTTCAAACTTATCGTTAGCTCACTCACGCACTCGCTCAAGCTCACAAGTTTACATGTTAAGCATAAACTTTAGCTTTTGCTCAGCTAAAAAATGCTGAATTGAAAAAGTGGAATTTAGATTCGTGTTCTGAGAACCCGAAAACCCCGAAAAAATCTAAATTCGCGAAATAAAGAAGTTTTGCAATATTTAAACTCAGTGTAGTCGAATACATATCCAATCCGTACCAAATTTCAGCTAAATTGATCAAATACGTATATACTACAAATAAAATGGGGGAGGGGGTAAAATGGGAAAGACCACATCTGTATATATTCTCACTGGCCGTATTCCGCGCGTTTATCGAAAATTTTTAATCTTTTTTCCGGTAGAGTCAAGTGAGTGAGTGTTTTTCCTTTTGCATAATTATCTGAAATTCTTCAAACGCTTTGTACAACGTCCTTAACTTTTCAGATCAAAGGGAAATGTCGACCACAATGCTGAGATGCATCATTACTTATATATATACGTCTTTGATACTAACTTCTTTTGATCAGTTACCGAGGAACCAGTGATTTCAAGTGGCGAAAGGCAGCAGCCCGGGATTGTCGAAGGCTTCTTGTGTTGCTACAATGACATTATCCACGCTCTTGTCGTAGCAGGGATGAAGCTGCCGGCGTGGTGGCTGGTGCCTGATCGTGGCACCACCACTCTGGACACGGGGGTTAGCATACTTCTTGTTCGGCGTCCTTCAGTCTGCGCAGGAGGAAGCAGACTTTTCAGCGAAGGTATATTGATATATATGTTGTGCGAAATGTTGAATTTTGCGCAATGTTAACATTTCGCAAAGATTCTGCGAAATGTTAACATTTCGCAAGGGCTCTTGCAAACTGTTAACATTTTGCAACTTTACTTGCGAAATGTTAACATTTCGCAATTCTTTTTGCCAAATTTAAAATTTTGCAATTTGATATTGCAAAATCTTGAATGAATGTAATGTTAAACTTGTGTAACTTGTTACGAGAAATTTACTTGACCGGCACTAAATTATACTGCTGATTCAATTCATAAAATTTTCAAACTAGTCTGGTATTGGAATTTTCACCAAAAAATTTAAGTTTTTCATTTTCATTTACGTAATTCTTTTTTCATTGTCAAGATTTGTTGGAGCAATTCGTGGAGCCATGGCATTTGCTTGTGTAAACCATCTCTTATGCACCCACATCTCTTGGAGGAACATCCGCTCGCACAGTTGCAACGCATTACTCCTTACCCGCCGGTTTCCATAGAAACTTCCGGAAACTTTGCTGGATGGGACTTCATCGGTGGTCATGAAAACATTTGGCAACTTTTCCAAATCAAGTCCGTAATAGCGATGATCGAGGATACCATTTCTGCAGCCAACAACGTAGTTTCCTTCCGAGCACTCTTCCATTATCACACCCAGAAGGTTTCTTCGATCAAGTCTGCCACGGTCAACGTCAGGAATTTTGATCCTAACGTTGTCGCCAACGTTCAAAACACTTAGAAGTTCCTTTGCCTTTCTTTTCATCCGTCGAGCTTGATTTTCTTGTCCTAAATTAGCTGCTGCTCTGGCAGCATCTCGTCGAATGTCTGTGTCGCACTTGAAGCATTTCACCGCCCCACCATACCCTTATACTATATATAGCTCGAGCACAAATAGCATGTACCTGCTGATTACAAGTTATGCAGGTATGAGCTCCACCGCACACTTCACCACAAACGACACAGACAGGAGCTGAACTTGTTGGGACTAGTTAAAATGATATACTATGCATCAATGGCGTGAGTGAAAAGACATTGAAGGATGAAATCGCTTCAAAAACTTTAAATTTACACAGAAAATCAACATTTTGCAATATCAAATTGCAAAATTATAAATTTGGCAACAAGAATTGCGAAATGCTAACATTTCGCAAGTTAAGTTGCCAAATGTTAACATTTTGCAAGAGCCCTTGCGAAATGTTAACATTTCGCAGATTCTTTGCGAAATGTTAACATTGCGCAAAATTCAACATTTCGCACAACACACACACACACACACACACATATATATATATATATATATATATATATATATATATATATATATATATATATATATATATATATATATATCATAGGGGTCGCGGTAGCGACCCCTATAATATGAGTCAAAACGCCCCAATGACAGCCTTCAGAGGCGCTGAGCAGAGGCTGCGCAGATTCCGCAGATCCTGCGCAAATTTTGTGCGCAAAAGAAAGTCCGTGTCGAGTTTAGTATAACTGGAAAATTTCATCCCCCTAACACTTACCGTTAAAAAGAGTTGCCCCCGCCGGCAGTTATGCCGGCGATGTTTTTTTTCCGGTGTCTCCGTTTTACCCCTCGTATGTCACCATTTTGTAGCCTCTTTCACAGAATGTAGCGAAGTTCAGACACCTATTGCAGTATATCATCAATATATATAGGTTACTGACTTTCGATATATGTGTGGTCGCTGCCGCGCCACAGTGTGCCGCAGCGCTACAGTGGCGCCACAAAGTCGGCTCAGAACATCGAAATGGCCAAAAGTATGCCTGGGATTAGCTTCTTTCCAGCTCTTTGTGCAAATACAAACCAGACAAGTTATATATGGTTGATAAGGACATATATCCGAATTATGACGTTTGAAGTCGGATTTTTGATATGTTGCGCCACAGCGCCACACAGTGGTCCGCCAAACTGGGTGAATGTTGGGCTGACTTTGAACTTAGTTTTTCGCTTATTTTTCAAGATAGACTTCTCAAATCTTGTATATATAAGGTTTTTTTGGGACGGATTTTAATCGATTCCCGCCATCAGTTTTGCTGCCCGATTCACTCAATTTGCTGGGCTGGTTCCACTTGACCGTCTGAGGGGTCAGTGTCGGTAACCGCTTCCGGGAGGTCCATAGTAGGCTTTACTTGGCCTCTCAAAACTTTGTCTATAGGGGTTTTCTGGTGCGCCCAGCTTATTCCTGGTCTCCATTTTGCCGTCCGACCCACCCATCTTGCTCGGGCTGGTTCCACTTGCCGTCTTGAGGGTCCGGTCAGTACCGACTTCCGGGAACACCATATAGGACTGTACTTAGCCTCTCAAAACTTTGTCTATAGGGGTTTTCTGGTGCAGCCCAGCTCATTCCTGGCATCTCTTTTTGCCGTCGGACCCACCCATCTTGCTGTGCTGGTTCCACTTTGCCATCTGGAGGGTCAGGTAGGTGGAGGTCAGCGTGGTCAAAAATGAAATTTTTCAAAAGTGGTCAACTTTGGTATCAAATGAAAGCCCTAAGCGAGCTGAGCAACTTTTGTCATACAACTGCATGCTCAAAGTGGCTGTAGAGTGGAGTGGTGGGGTGGGGTGGGGACATAGGCGATTTTTGGGTCAAAACTAAAATTTTTCAAAAGTGGTCAAATTTGCATCAAATGAAAGCCCTAAGCGAGCTGAGCAACTTTTGTCATAGAACTGCATACTCAAAGTGGCTGTAGAGTGCTGTGGTGACT
Source organism: Trissonchulus latispiculum (assembly GCA_030248195.1). Lineage (NCBI taxonomy): Eukaryota > Metazoa > Nematoda > Enoplea > Enoplida > Ironidae > Trissonchulus > Trissonchulus latispiculum. The sequence continues at coordinate 898 of JASAND010010562.1, read as the reverse complement.
GGGGGTGGGGTGGGGACTTAGAGATTTTCGGTCAAAAATGAAATTTTTCAAAAGTGGTCAGACTTGGTACAAAATGAATGCCCCAAGCGAGCCGAGCAACTTTTGTCATAGAACTGCATGCTCAAAGTGGCTGTAGAGTGCTGTGGTGACTGGGGGTGGGGTGGGGACTTAGGCGATTTTCGGTCAAAAATGAAATTTTTCAAAAGTGGTCAAATTTGGCACCAAATGAAAGCCTCATGTGAGCTGAACAACTTTTCTCATAAAAGTGCATGCTCACAGTGGCTGTAGAGTGCTGTGGTGGGGTGGATTGGGGACTTAGGCGATTTTGGTTCAAAAATAAATCGACTGTTGCGTACGCTACATCGTTCCCAAGGCGTCAATATGAGCTCGAGAACGGGAGCTGCTCATATTAAACTTTTTAAATCTTGTCCTTTACATAAGTAAATGCTGGCTCATATTATACATTTTAAATCTTGTCTTTTTCCCGAATTGAATGCTGTCCTCTGCTCATATTGTATTTTTCATGCGACTGCAAGGAGCATTTTTCCTACTTGTCCTATTTCATTTTTGGGAATGAGGGAATGTAATGTGTTAATATGGTTTATTGACTATAACATTAACGCATACTGTTAAACTAAATGCTACCCAGCAACTTGAACCAGGAACTGGTTCACGGTTGTAACCAGTTGAACCAGATGAGATACGGCGTCGACAGTATGCCTATCGTGTTCAGCAACCCCGATTTACTATATAAGGGCAAGCTTTTGAGGCAGTCCCAACCTCTGTCTATTTCAAGTTACAGAGCGTGCTGCGGCTGCAGCGCCGCTGCGCAGCATGATAGCAGAACACAAGCCGTGACGAGGATACTTTTCATCGTGTTCAGCGACACCTACTTACT
>JASAND010010561.1:0-40487 GCA_030248195.1 Trissonchulus latispiculum | reverse complement strand
ATTCATTCATTCATTTATTTAACCAACCAACCAATACCATTTAAGAGCAATAACAACAAGTAAAAAACAACCAGTAAGGTATGAAAGGAAAGCAAGAAACAACACATAAATAACTAAATATACTAATCAATGTTGGTAAGGAGCGGGGTGGGCCGTTTGCCCGGCTGCTAATCCCCGTCCCTTCACAAATTGAGATAGAGACGTATTATTAAGCTTTCTTTTAAATTCATTTACGCATTCAGAACAAAATATGTCGGCATTCAGAGAGTTCCAAATTGGAACAACTCGATTACAAAAATAATTTTTTCTAACATCTAGGCGAGAACGATTTAATATCAATTTATACGGATGCCCACGAGTGACACTGTTACTGTTTAAGCAGAAAAAATCTTCCATTCTTAAATCAATAAGGTTATGGATAATTCTATACACCATAATTAAGTCTTTCACAATTCTACGCTCTTCCAGAGATTGCAATTTTAACCTGTGCAAACGTTGCTCATAAGATAGAGTTTTCAATCCGGGTAGTCGCTTGGTGAATTTTCGCTGAACTCTTTCAACGATGTCGATATCTTTTAGATAATGCGGAGACCATACCTCTGATCCATATTCCAACTTTGGGCGAATGTAAATTTTGTACATACTGAGCAAGAAATTAATGTCACGAGAGTAGAATAAAGTAAATAACAGACTTACTTTCTGACAACCAATAGTTGCAATATTTAAGCAATGCATGGAAAACTTAAAGTTTGACGAAATAGTAACACCTAAATCATTAAACTGTGATACTACAGCCAACTCATGTTGACCAAAATAAAAAGGGTGTTGTATATTGGAATGACCCATATGCATTACAACACATTTTGGAAAAGCAAGCTTAAGTTTTCTGCTAGTAGTCCAATTTAAGACATTTGTTAGGTCTTGTTGCATAAGGTTATGGCTGGGGACCGATTTAGGGTAAGTTAAGAAAAGCTTTGCGTCGTCGGCATAGAGTCGGATACCCAAATACTTTAGAGATGTACAAAGACTATTTATGTAGACAAGAAATAGAAGTGGGCCTAAAATACTGCCCTGAGGTACGCCAGAAATAACATTTTTAATACTGGATTTAAAACCTTTCAACTCAACGTATTGTACTCTATCGGTCAAATACGCCTTGAGCCAAGAATAAAGTTCGTCGTTAACGCCAACAGAACTTAAAACTTGTAAAAGCTTTGAATGGGGGACTGTATCAAAGGCTTTAGCAATATCAAGAAAAACGACATCGATGTTTTTAGAATTATCCAGGGCTTGAGTCCATAAATTGTGAGTCTCTAGTAACTGTGCTACAGTTGACCTGCGCTTTCTAAACCCAAACTGCCATGTATTAATTAAGCCATAACTATTAAAATAATTAGATAAGCATTCGGCGACAATGGATTCCATGGGTTTCCCAGAAGAACAAAGCAGACTAATTGGGCGGTAATTTTCAAAACTACTACGAACTCTCTTTTTAAAAATTGGGGTAATTTTACCTTTTTTCCATTCAGTTGGAATGGTAGTTTCACGAAATGATTTTGTATAAATTAGTGACAGGGGTTGTGCAACTGAGCTGGCAAGTTTGGCTAACAAAATCTGGGGAATTCCATCTGGTCCTGAGCTATACTTTTTTGGTAAAACCATTAAATGTGCAAGAACTGTATCAATGCTAAAATCAACAGAACTTAAAAAGGTCGTAGGCAACGGTAAGTTGGGTATAATTTCGTCATCATCATTAACAAAAACCGAAGAGAAAAATTCATTGAAGAGTTCAGCTTTACTGTGTTCTTCAAGAATTGGGTTACCGTCCTTAATCATGACTGGAATGTCTGACTTTGTTTGGAATTTAGACCGGACGAAGTTCCAAAACTTTTTCTCAGTCGGATTTCGCAAAAACATTTGCTCACGCTTGTGTAAATCTTTTCTTTTGGATTGCCTGGATAACTTAGCTGCGTTTAACCAGGCTCGTTTGGCAATGTCGGTTGGATTCCGTTTAAACTTTCTATGCAATTGCAATTGTTTCTTATGTAGCTTAGTCGTTGTAACAGACCAAGAACGAATATTATTAACTGAGCTACATAATGGAACAAATAGAGCAATGCATTTCTGAATTTCATTTCGGAAAGTTTACCAGACTAATATCTTATGACAGTCTAAGCTGTCTAATTTACACGTTAAACATATAACTTGCTAACTTGTCAAAATCCTCATATATATATATATATATATATATATATATATATATATATATATATATATATATATATATATATATATATATATATATATATATATATATATATATATATATATATATATATATATATATATATATATATATATATATATATATATATATATATATATATTATATATATATACTAATGCACATATTACATGTAAAAGCTAGCTAATATTTTGTAATTACACATATGCATAAATACGTGTATTATGTACGCACCAACAGGGTACCCTAATTAGGTATATTTGATGCTTAACGTCTTTGTATCAAATTTATCGTAGTTTCATTCACATTAATATTACACAAAATTATTGGCATTACCATAAATATTTAAACACGAAAGCGAGCATTAAAACAGAGTCAATTCTGAAAATATTAAATAACAGATCAAATGATCATAGCAAACTGCTTCAAGCTTTCACTTTAACCACTATAATTTAGGTATCGCTTTAGTTTCAGTTTAGGTTGTTTCTATGGGCCCTGGACTCCGTATTCTTCTTGCAGTCAACCTTGTGGTCGTCGGGGAACTCAAACTAGATTTAAAATTAAAAAGACAGATGAAGTCAACACAGACTGTCCCAAATACATTGTTCATGAGCAGTATTGCAATCTTCATCCATGCTACAGAGGTATACATACAGAATGCAAACTACTACACTTTAGATATGATGTTCGACATAATTTTTGCTCTTTAGCAAAGCTGTAACTTTAAAAGCTAGTTACTGCTCTACAGCTCAGCAAGTTTTCTCAGTCAGCTTGTGGTTCGAATCCTGCAGCAATGGACATTTTAGATGAGAAAAAACTCTGAGATGGACAGTGAACTCGGAGCTCACCAGCCCCTCAAATTTGAGTAGTCAAGGGCGATTTTTAAATAACCAACCTAAGTCATTAAAGTCATCAAAGAAACAGTCTCTGACTTAAAAATTAAAACATCCGTCAAATTAAATTATTCAACAGATTTTAATTATCGAGTTAATTGGTTTATATTTAAATGTATTTCTTTTCGATTGCTCCAGATTTTAACTATATTATTAACTAAAGGATAAAGATTTTTTATTTCAGGTTGCATTGTATCCGAGTGGTCAAATTGGAAACACTGTGTTCATGGTCGGCAATTACGGTTAAGGCGAATCATTTCAGCGCACAGAAGATGGACGTGTCCTCCAACAGTGCATGCGAGATATTGCAAAGGTGCACCTGTAGTTCTCTAACGTTTGTAGCTACAATTTTCCTGAATTGTACATTGCACTCGAAAATTTGATTATGCATAGCACGCGCACCCGAAAATTTTTCTTGAAATGTTGCGAAATTTGATAAAAGGAAAGGACTAATTAATGAATGCAAATGTAGGAATATCTCTAAGTTGAAACTAATGACTACCACAATTTCAGAAAGTGAGCACAAACATCCGTGGTCGGAATTCAACGGAGAACAATAGAATATAGCATCAAACAAAGTCTTCCGTGGACTTTATATTTCATGTTTATTTAAACTGTCTGTTAGCATGTCAGTGAACTATTTCTACATTTTTGGAGAAAGCTCAGCTTGATAAATATACAGGGTCTTATGGCCTCTACGAAAACAAACAATGACAGAGAAAACTGCTGGCAGTACTATCTATACGGCAGGACAAGAATTTGGAGAGTACAGTAATTTACCAAATACTAAGGGCACATTATATGTGTCGGCTGACAGGCGTTCGGTTTATCAGCTACCCGTAGTAAAACGGGGTATTAAGGGACAAAAAAATCCGGCTAACCAAAATTTTAAAGAAGTCTCTAGTTCTAAATTGTCTAAGTCCCTCCTACTTCCTTCTTTCTGGGACTTATTTATATCATCTGAATCAGTGATTTCCCCACAGCACAGTGACTTAAACATCTGTTTATTTTATTCACTTATTCTTGCAAAACAATTTTAAATTAACTTAAAATCGCATTTTTTATGAATTTCGGGTATTTAGGGACAGTACTCAGGCTAATAAGGGACAGTTTCGGCAAATAAGGGACATAGGTAATTACGCCTTTCCTAACGCTAGAGCCTATACAATATAAGCCAACAAATCATTAATTTAAACTGCAAACTGAAACAAAACCGATATAACAAAACTTGGGATCAAAATTGAGACACACGGGATCAAACCACAAACAACGAATGAAAAACAAGACAACCGGTTTTGATTGTAAAAAAGAAACAATACAATTATACTTCACCAAATGACATTCACTAATTACAGTGATGCAGTAAACGTTGCACAGTTTGCACAGAAAACTAATCTGGACGGAATTCATTCAGGTTCAGGTTTTTCGTGCTGCCAGGTTTGGTATGAACTACAACTTCTCCAAACTAAACCAGTCTTATTCTGTTCATCATAAGACCAAGACTTCCCACAACCACAGCATTTGTACTCCGAGGCAGGGGACTCTGCCGCGGCCATCGCGCTGGCTTTGGACCGGGCTTTTCCCTTTTTCTTTTCACCTTTCTGCTGCTTATTTTCCCTTGTCTGGACAGGTCCGGTAACATGAGCTAAAATAATAAACAACATAACGATGCAGAAGAATGTCATGTACCACCAAAGTCCAAAAACTTCGGACTTCCGGTGAGACTCCAACCCACGACATTACGCGATCTATTAACTTTCTGTCCATTGAGCAACGGAGGCACAGGCAACGGCTCATCAAGCAATATAGAAGGTCCCGTGTGCATAATTTTTCAGCGTGCACCCACGCAAGTAGAAACATAAGAAAAGAAGTAAGTCAGATAATATGTCAATAAGACATCTTGCAACCGGTATGACCAAAAGAATCGCATGTGTAAAGTTATAGTTATCAACTGCAGGTGCATTCTCTGTTCGCTATCGGCTGACAAACGTATACCTAGGGACCCCCCAACAAATGGGTAGGCAGTACACGTTTCTGTACGCTAACTCGCCATATCTTTACCTGTTAAAGCTCGAAAACACAACGCTTGCGTGCATCTAACTAGTGTTTGTTTCGAGCTTTAGAATGCAAGGATAGCGAGTGCATTTCTTTGAAGTGAACATGCACGTTTGTGGATGATAAGCCATTAGCGTTAAGAGCATGTGCCTTGAACTGTTAACAGAGAGCTTGCCTGCTTTCACACTCTTATCATTATGTACTCTTGGTAACAGTGATTATCGAGATGTTGTTCCCATGTTTCCCTTGTTACCGTACATAGCATTTTAAATTGCTAAAAACTTATCAAAATAGGGTGCCTGCTGCTTTTCCACAATTGCTGTATCTACTCTACTAAAGATTTCGGGAGCGAGAATCACAGGCCTTTTTCAACGATTCCAAAGTCCATTCTGCATGCCTGCGTTTTTGTGGGTTGGAGACAGCGCATTCAAAAAGTTGACCATCATCGTCATTTGTGGCACTTTCACCATCTGTCCGGTTTTCAGCCCTGTCACTAGGTCCAGCAGTAAGTGGACCTGGCTGGCCAAACTGGTTCTAAACCAAAATCAAAGGAAATTTTCAAGTCGCAGTCATTTGCTGCAATGATAGCCAAAACCCGCACTAATAATCAACAACCTGCCTAGGTGGTCTGAAAAAGCTCTCACCCTTTATTGGACTCACATTGTACAACACATCCTTACCATAGACAAGACAACACAGCAGAACGGTCCTAAATAGTATACTTAATCAAGCAGTCAGATCAGAATCAATTTTTTGAAACTAAAGTTTTAAAAATTTTCTGACTTAAACAAATTTGTTGGTTACCTTCCCTTTTCCAAATAACAATACACCTAAATTTTTCAAAATTAAGTGGTTTTTGAATAGCAAAAAGCTCATTAGTATTGACAGCAGCATCCCATAAGACTCGACTGAATGTTTATCTGTTACTTATTATAACTTCAAAGCAAATATACGTATACCAAAATAAATTTCCCACAAGCCCGTAATTCTTATAATTAACAAATTATCAATTAAAACTTGAATAAATTGCTACCGTTGAAGGCACACGATGTGATGTCTTCAGAGCTCGGGAAAGGCGAGTTTTCGATTTGGCACTTGGGCGATGACACTGTTTTATTCGGGCCATGATCAAGGCAACATATGAAAACTTAAACCAACGGAAAGCTCACACGATTATAAAACTTAACTAAAACACAACAGAAATTTTTCGAAAAAGGTGAAAAGAAACATTAACGTAAAGGGGTCAGGAAATGCAGCAAAGATAACAAAAATGAAAAAGGTTCAAAAAAACTTCGGGTTAGCATAAGGTTAAGTATGCAAAATACTGTACTAACACCAACGAGCAAATATCTAAATACTCTCACAAACAGGACTTTCCTTTATACGAATTAGCATAGGGTTCGAATTCCTGAGGCGTGTCCAAAAATTAGTAAGAGACAAATAGAGACTTGTAACAAAAATTTTCTGGAGTTTTTTTTGGTTTGGGCTCACCCACTTGTAGTAGGCACACGTCGTGACCCGTCAGTGGTGCTCTCCGCAGACCGCAGTCAAGAGGCGGAGAGACGAAGATCATGGACAGAAACATGATCCCCAAGCAGAACTACCATACGGTTATTTCAGTCACGCCCAAGGCAACAGCAGTCGTTTATCCGACTGCCGTTGCCCCCCGCTTGGTAATAGCAACGGCAGTCGGATAAACGACTGCCGTTGCCCCCCGCTTGGTAATAGAAACTATGATGGCGGAAAGATAATAGCCTGCTCGGAAGGCAAAAGGGGTAAAAATAGGCTGCAGAAGCGGAATCGTAAAGGAAGGCCGAGCACTCAGATAGGACAGATTGGAAAAGCGGTCTGAGAAGCTGAAAATGCAAGTAAATGTTTTGGTTAGTTATCAATGTTTAGTACTTGATTGGAGATTTTTAAAATTTTGAAAAATGTAGAATTTGTTTAATATTTGTAAGCTTTAGGTTTTCATTTAAAAATTTTAATCTACAGCAGCTAGTAAACAATGAAAAATAATGATTTTCTTCAGGATGCAATAGAGACACAGGGGGACCTTTTTCACCCCCCATGCCCATCACAACCTAAGAACTCTAAACTTTCTGTTTAACTTAAAGAAATTGTTACAACTTAGCTGGTAAAAATCCATTGAAAATCCACAATCCTTGAAATTGGGCATTGATATGTTGGACACAGGAGGGACCATGCACGCCTCCTGTGCCGTTGATCTTCTCTCAGATTTGACTTAGCTGTTACTGCAACTGGGATTGTCCTCGTTCTATTTCAAGCCGTTGCTGTTTGGAAATTGTTAAGTTATCAGTTGGCACAGGAGAATCTACCATATTCTCCTCATTGTGCGATTTAATATCAAGCAATATTAACTGAAACGTAAAATATTAGGAGCAGCAGAAAAAAGCAATTTCTACATTCAAAGGTAAATGCATTGGTTAACCTCAAACCTAAAAGCAGCACGGCAAAATTGTCGACTTAGATATACAGAATAGTAATTTTTAATTTTAACTCAACTTATTAACTTAACTTAGTAAACATCGGTAATAAAATTTTAGTGCAATTTGAGCTGAGAATTAAACGTGAAATTAAATTTCACAGATGAATTCTAAATTCAAAAAATTATAAAACTTAGCTTCCAAAATGGCCGCTGCATTCCACCACGTAGTTGATCGAATCCTCTGCAGCTTTTACTTTTAACAGTTGACTGACGATTGAGCCAAGCCAAATCATTACAAAATTAACAATAATCGGAAAAATTCCAAAAATTTTCAACAAACTCATTAATTTTTGAAAATATTTCAATATTTTGAACTGTTTACCACTTTAGACCCATATTCGACCGCTTTCGCTTGCCCCTTTCCCGGCTAATATATAACAAGTAGCTTTCAGAACCTTGACTTCGTCACCCCATAGCCCCCATCTTGCTAATCTGTGATTGTTAAATCGGTTAGCATAAAGTTAATCTGTGAAATTCCTACCTCAGCTGCCTGGACCTGGGTAGAAATCTAGAGGCGGAGCGACTACAGGTTCCTAGGACCGGGCCTATTCAGATAATTTACCTAAGTTCTACCTACCTAACTAACAACTAATACCTTACCAAACTACGATCGCGAGGAGTAGGTTACAATTCTTTACCAGCATAGAAATAAGGCATACGGGGATATAAAGGAATACAAAAAGGGCAACCACTTTCCAGACGACAATTAACAACACTGAACTGATGGGTCAGATCTAGCTGATCCAAGTAGCTAACAGACTGGACTGTACACAAACAGCAACCATCAATTTTAGTGTTTGTTTTTAAGATAAGTTGCAACACTTGTTTTAGTTGATTCTCAACATCCTCCCCTGGATAGAAAAATTTTAGCGCCTGCTAAAATACAAAGATGGAAAGAGAATGCTACCGTAATTCAATAGTTGAAAGTTAAAAAGAATTTCAAAGTTAAACGTAGATCTCACAAAATTCCCATGAGACCAGTTATGAGGCACGTATCCTGACACGTTTACCCATGGCTAAAACAAAGAACCACAAATAGAAGTTAAGAGAAATTAAAGTTAGAAAATGTAGCAAAGTAGAAGTCACAGACAGGCGAAGTATAGCGAAATACAGGGAGAATAAAACAAACGAAAGTAGCCGTAAGTAGTTGCAACCAAACTAAGTATAGCGAAAATAAGTAATCATAAATAGAAAAGAGAAAGAGAACGACCAACATAGAAAAGGTAATATACCCAAAAAGCCACTATGGATAGAAAATCGTAAAGAGTAGAAATACAACAATTATTCATACATTCATCGGCCTTCACTTCAACCAGTGTTGGCATCTGGGATGGGATCCCATGGGATCCCATGGGATCCCATGGGATGGGATGGGATGGGATTGAAAACTCATCCCATGTGGGATCAGTGGGATTTCGTGGGATCATTTTGCCTTACAATGCCTTCAAAGACCTTTTCCAAATGTCGAAACAGTGAAACATTTTGGTAAATTTGGCATCAAATTATCTGTTCAATTTCATGATTGGCGTTTTGATGACTACCAGCAAAGCAGAACATGGAGCTCTTTAAGGTGCTGGTAGGTGTCGCTTTGTGTGAATGTAAGCTTACAAGCTCCAATTTTTATGATGAAGTTGATGAAACTTTCGAAATAAGGTGCTCTTTTAACATTCTGGGACCAGTACCACATTTTTAGGTGAAAAGATAAAAACATCTTTGGTTTTGCCACTATTCTCTCAGTTCGTAATCGATACACCAGATTGGTTGATATAAATAGAAAAAGGTCAACGACATGAACATTTTTACTTTCACGACCTTTGACCTATATTAAGCCGGCAGTTAAGGTGGTGATTCCTTTTGGGAACAAATTTTTGGTTGGCGGCGCAAATCAGGATGAAATTTGGCAAAACTTTCCAAAATACATTCTTTTAGCGTTCTAACACCCTCCGCGCAATCCCGATTCAAAAATTCGAGATTTCCGGTCAGGGCGGTTTTTCCCAATTTCTGAAAGTTTGGCGGCAGCTATACAGTTATGGCTATATTCATTTGAAAGATCTCGTTGAGCTTCACATTTTTGCTTTTTAAAGCAACTTTCTAACTTTTCTCTAGCGTGCAGTATAGCCGATGTTCCTGTTTTGGCGTCGAAAACTTGTCATTTTTGCAAAAATCAAATAATCCATCATTTCTTGAACTACACAAGCCGGATAATCAAACTAAGGGCGTCGATCCGAAGGTCTCACATGGGCAAACTATCCGATGGATGATAGTCTTCCAACTGCTATCCTGTAGGCTGCTATCATAGAAAATGTAGTTTTTGCATAAACAAGACCAATTTTTTTCCACAGATTGTGGAGCATTCACCATGCAAGTTGGAGGGCTGCTACTTAACAAATGAGTTCTGCACAAATATACCCAGGGACGTTTTTTTAGTTGCTTTGATAGCTAGGTTCTAGCTAAAGTAATCGCTTGACAAATTTGGAAAAAGTAGGCAAAATACAGGTTACGCATACATTTCAGCTTATTTCTCTACAACGAAGAGCGATTTCACAATAAATAAAAAATCGTCCCCAGCTATTTGATGGAGGTATCGAATGATATAACCGATGTCTCGCGAAAAAATTTACTTTAGTCTGCAAAAATTCTGGAAAATTATACTTCTTCTAAAATGTGTTAAAAATATTTTTGAAAAGCAACATTAGTTTAGTGGCATGCATTAAAATGAGAAAATGTCAAGCTACATTTTGATATAAAAATGGTTTCTCAACTCCAAGTAATGAACGAGTAATAATGGTGCAAACTTTTGTGACCAAAGGGAATCACTACCTTAAGGGGGTCAATCATGAAAAATTTTTAGATCACAGATTTCGTTCATTTTTACAGATAAACTAACCACATATGTCGTGCATATCAAGTTCAAATTTTGAGTTGTTTCGTTTAGTTCTCCGCAAGTTCGAGCCATCAACTGTGCACAATTTGAATATGAGCGAGTTCTGCAGCCAATTGAAGCAAATTTTTGCAATTCAACTTCAAGTTATTATATATAAATAAATATGTTGAAATGCTAAAATGTGCAATTTTGAAATATAGCCTGGTCGTAAAATGCCTGTTTGTAAAAATCAGCAATTTTCACAATTTTACAGAAAAAAGTTAATTCACTGGCAAAGGATTCCAAGCAACATTGGGTATCGTTTGAAACCTTTATACATGTACTGTGCCACTGTGGAATTAGAATTTTTAGTTAGGACCTCTAGTTTTTTATAATATGCAGCTAAACAAAACTTAATGACCCTCATTTTTGGTCATCAAAAGCGACAGAATTTAGCGACCTTCTGCAGTTCGCTAAATTCAAAAATTAATGAAAATTTTTTAAATACCTACATTCAAAATTCTAATTCCACAGTGACACAGTATCTGTTTAGAGTTTTAAAACTATGCAAATGTTACCCGGTATCTTAGATCAGTTTCGAGATTTTTTGGCGCAGAATTATATTACAATAATTTTACATAAAAATTGCTTTTCCGATTTCCTATTTCGACATAGCAGACAATTACCCCAAAATTTGTTATAAGTTAGTTAGTCAGTTAGTTAGTTAGTTAGTTAGTTAGTTATTACCCTTTAGTTAGTATAACCCAAAAATGATTTTGGAGGTCGAAAATGGCCATTTTTGAGGAAATCAGTTTTGTCAAAATTATTGCCAAATCTTACGGAGAATTTGGATTTATTTATACTCAATCGACTTAGTCCTATTGATTTAGTTTCTACTCAATTTATATATCGTATATTTATATATCTCAATCTAATTACATATTTTACTAATGCCTATTGGAGTTCGTTGCTTTAAGCTAGAGATTTGCCGAAACACATATTTGGCAAAACCGCGATTATTTTGTTGTAAACACCAATTTCTCAAAAACTACCCCATGAATTCGCGTAAGCTATGGCAGGATGAAAATTCTCTGTATTGCGGTGGGACTTTTTTTGACTTGAACTACACACCAGCTAATACTCAATGCGAAGTTAGAAATTTCGTGTCATCGCACAAATGGCGGATTTTCTGGAGTTGGAATATTGAAACCTGATGAGCCAAATCCATAAAATATTTCTCGACTCACATGTCCTTCATATCATGGCACAAAATGAAATTTTGCCCGATTCTAGGTATAGTTTTGAGAGATCGATACTCAAAGTCTGATGGTCTATATTTAGTTAGTAATACTAACTAACTTAGTATGTCAAGAAATTTTGCTGGTTGTTTGCAATTTACTTTTTTCGTATTTACTGATTATATATAAGCTTTAAAACAATGTGTCAAATATTTACAACTCGTAAATTGCAAAATTGCGAAAGTTTATTGCGTTTCTAAATTTCTCTCACAAAAGGATATATACCACCACCTTACGACCTTATGCCAATATTAAAATTTCAATGCTATGGCAAGTGTAAAGTCAAATACTGCAAGTGGGATTACATGGGATTGGAACAAGCAAGTTCGGACAAATGGGATGGGATGGGACGGTGAATTTGAAAATCTAATGGGATGGGATGGGATGGGATTGGAGAATTCGTCCCATTTGCCAACTCTGCCTTCAACAATCATACTTACTTTCTTCTTCTTTCTCATTTACATACATACAAATCAAACACGCATTATATCAATTTTTAGTAAACTCACAATACAAAGTTTACGGCTAATACTATACATAACTAGCTAAACTATACAAAGTTCAATTTTATTTTTTTCATCAATTTTAGTGTTTGTTTTTAAGATAAGTTGCAACACTTGTTTTTAGTTGATTCTCAACAAAACTATTGGTTTATTTGCCTTTCCCAGCAAGGAATGTACTTCAGCAGCGCTATTTATATACTGTCCCCTATTACCCGGCACTGTCCCTTATTTAACTTGCCTGTCCCTTATTAGCCGAATTTCGTGTCCCTTATTAGACTAAAACACCGATTTTTGTAAAATGACAATTTCTTGAAATTAAAGCTCTCAATCAAAAATATGAGAACGTGGCGATCTTGTTCTTAAAATAAGGATTCCAAAAATATAAGCATTATCATACAAAACACCATATTTAGCTCTCGCTCCCAATTCAAAATCTTAGGTTGTTACTTACTTGACGTTGGCCCAAGTTTAGTGAAATCGGCTTTCTTTCGTACAGCCAAGATTTCTTACGATAAAAACCATGTTTTTGGATAAGCTTTATGTGATTGGATAGCACAGATGCTGCTCTATCTTTGTATGCAAACCAATTTATTGTTAGCATTCAGTTGAACCAACGCTTTTGTAAAATGCAGTAATCTGTCCCCTAAATGCCGATGTCCCTTATTACCCGGTTTTACCTTTACCTGCACACTACCGACTGAACTTCCACTTCCTATCGTCCCCCCCCTCCAATCAATACACAGTACGCGTTTCTGTACGCTCACTCAGCGTGTTTGCGAGTTAAACGTCAAAAACATAACTATCAGCCTAAACCATCTGTTTCGAGCATTTATCTCACTCAACGATTGGCGGCGAAGTGCTTAAAGTGAAGGTACACAATATTAGGGGCCAGAGTAATGTAGCAAGCAGAGGCTGTATCAGTCAACTCCGGCCAATTGCTGAAACCAGGAGTGGCAAGAGTACACAATAAATAGCTAATATCTACCTAGGTACATCACTTCGAAGTAATTTTGTGCGCTGTTTTTTAAAGCTCAAAGCAGAAAAACAAATCAGGCATACACGGCTTCCTTTCTACCGTTTGTTACTGCGGTATACGTGGAGAATCGTGTCAAGTCGAGCTTAAAAATACTCCCTAGCACACATTTCACATCCATCTTGCAATTTACCGAGACTGTCAAAGGGTAACCGCCAGGCAGGTGGAACTGCCACAGAAACTCCATTACGGTGGACGTAAAGGACATTCTCAGTCTTGTACAACACCTCGGTAAACTGCTATGGCAATTGGGGGTACCCGGCAATTGTGTCAGCATCCCCCTCCCATCAAAAATGCATGCGTTCTAAGTTGATACTACCTCTAACCGGAACACCGATTGTGAAATGGCTGCAAAAAAACGCGAGTGAAGGTACCCCCATTTCGATTTGCGAGAGTAGTTTTTCCTCTGATCACAGAAAGAATTCCTAGCGGTATACTCTTTTATTATGGACTCTTGCTCTTGCTATACTTAGAAGAACCAAACCAACTGCAGGATTCACAGTTAATACTTTACTCCACTCAGAATAAACCAAACATTCCAAAATTAACAAAATACCAAAATAAAATAATGTGCAAATGTGCTGGAGAACAAATAATTACTGAAACGCAACAAACTATTCTGATCAATAAAAATAATTTTTGCTATAGCTAAAGTATAAGTTGCCCTCAGAATTTTAGCTTATGCCTCCAAAAGCGCTTACAATCCACCCGGAGTTATCTTAGAGAATTAACACAGTGTTATAGACAGCAAAATTATACGTAAATGTGAAGACGTCATACACAACAACAGACATGAAACCGGGTCACCTTCTGTAGTCCAGGTGTCTTATCAGGTACAGAAGAACTGAAACGATATATCTGGCATGTGTATGCCATAAGTACTTGAAAAAGAAGCAAGTATAGATAACAAGAAATAAGTTCTTCAAACCAAAACTTAAGAAACAAAATGTTCGTTTAAAAGGCTAAAAGTCAATGAATACCATCACTAATCAATCAAATTAAAATTTAAAATCGAATCACATTCTGGCAACTTAGTCGTAAAATTGGGACACCCGCACAGCATGCAATTTGTTGTTCATAAACAAATGACAAATTTGGGGTCAAAAGCCAAGAAGCTAACTTTGGGGCCAAAAAATGGAAAAATCAGTTTCTCAAAAAATTCGGAAAATTCCAACTGCCGGGTCCATCAAAGGACAGATAAAGTTCATAGACCGGTGGTCAAATACGACGCGAAAGACTAACTCGGTTTCATCGCAAACACACAACAACACCACAAAAACAAAGATCAGACAGACTCGCTTAATAGAAGACCTCAAACATTTTCGCATTACAACAAAACACCAGTTAACAGGATCAAAAACATCAACAAATCGATCAATCAAGCAATGAAAAAGGCCAGAAAACGTCAAACAAAATGACATTATTCAATGGCCGGTTTCTTTCAGCTACATTCAATTTTTGTCATAGACATACTTCAGTCAATAAAAAATAACAAAAACAAGAGAAAAACAAAACCTAAAGATTTTTACCACTCAGTATAGATGTGAAAACTTTCTCGTTAGTTGTAGGTTCCCAACTACCAGGGATTTTCGCAGTCTAAGTCGATTTACAAGTCTAAAAGCTATACTATTCTGGCCGTTCGCTCGTGGTTAAACGCAACGTGCTTCGACATAATCACAGAATTACAAAAAACATCAAAACTATGTACTTACATTATCAAAGATATGAACAATTGATCGGTCACAGCTCTACATTAGTTCGGGTTTCCATATAACTAAACACTAATATTGCAGTCAGATGTGTTGATGTGAGGCAAACAGCGGAGTTTTTTAATTGGACATAATAACTTGACACAATAATATCTTCAAAATTCTATAGACAAGGTCAAATTCTTATTTGATTCAAAATAAATAAATGCGCGTGAAAGAAATTTGACTCAACCGGTGCTGGAAAAATATACAGTTAAAAAGCAGTTGTTAAATATTGAACAAATTTAAGACAGTAACAACCTCTATACGTACGTACGTACAGTGAATAGCAAAACATTACAGCAAAAATCAGAATCTAAATACTGTAAAGCAAGCACAATATTAACTAACTACAATTTACAGGTAAGTATTTTGATGATGGCCCACTGCAACAATTTCATTCAGTTGTTTTACAAATAAAAAATGAACTGTAAGAACGAATAGCAACAATTTTACAATAATGACTCCTGACCATCATTTTATCACCCGACAACAGTATTATCAAGGTTGGCACACTCCAAACATTAACTAAATAAAAAATCATCAATAAATCAATCAAATTAAACAATTCGTGTTTATACAAAATCACAATATCAGAGCAAACAATAATTTAGTTCCCTAGAAAAAATATACCTAAACATTAAGCAGAAATTTGATATCTACGGGTTCTGAGGGAGAGGTTGCAGAAAAGCCATATGACAAGACATGAAAGCCGGGGGAGGGGATGAGCGGGCGCGGGGAATTATCATCAATTTAGATGGAATCCACGCTCCGTTGTAGCAGCCAGCAATCTTTCCCGCATAATGGCCTTGTCAGAATACTCTGGAAGCTTCAGATAGTGAACACAGGTGTTGACACTGGGATAGCTGCCTTCCCCGGCGTCCACCTTGCGGACAATGGTCAGTCGTGGATGGAGATTGGCTAGGCCGCCTAAAATAGCAAAAAACACTACAACCATAGCGCAAGGAACAGCAGTATAAACAAGAAGAAATTTAACACAAACCGCATCTTTTCACATAATGTGCTTGCTCAACTGCATGCCCATTCAGGATAGCTTTGTCGTTTTGGCACTTAAGGTGGTGATTCCTTTTGGGAACATATTGTTGGTTGACGGCTCAAACCAAGATGAAATTTGATGAAACTTTCCAAAATAAGTTCATTTGGTGTTCTAATACCCTTCGCGTAATCCCGCTTCAAAATATCGAGACTACCGTTCAGGACGATTTTTGCTAATTTCTGATAGTTGAGCAGCAGCTGCATAGTTATGATTATACTCATTTGAGAGCTCTCGCTGAGCTCTACATTTTTGCTTTTGGAAGCAACTTTCTAGCTCTTCTCTATTGTAAGATATAGCCGAGTTTCTTATTTTGGCGTTGAAAACGTGTCATTTTTTGCAGAAATCAAATACTCCACGATTTCTTGAGCTACGCAAGCCGTAAAATTAAACTAAGGGTGTCGATTTGAAGCCCGTCAGCTGCTGTCATAGAAAATGTGGAATTTTGCAAAAACATGACCAAATTTTTTCCAGCGATTGTGGAGCATTTACTATGCAAACTAGAGGGTTGCCACTTAGTGGACGTGTTTTACACAAAAATACCCAGGGAATCTTTTTTAGTTGCCCCGATTGCTGCTTTCTAGCTGAAGTGGCAGCTTGCCAAAGTTGGGAAAAGTAGGCAAAAACCAGGGTGCGCAAACATTTTTGCTAATTTCTTCATATCGAAGAGTGATTTCATGATAATTAAAAAAGGGTCCCCAGCTATTTGATAGTGGAATCGAATGATGTAGCCGATGCCTCATGAAAAAATTTAGTTTTGTCTGCAAAAAAATCTGGAAAATTAAAGTTGTTCGAAAATGCAGCAAAATAGTTTCCGAAAACTGAAGTTAATTTCATTGCATTCATTAGAAAGCGAAAATGTTAAGCTCCATTTTGATATAAAAATGGCTTCTTAACTCCAAGTAATGAATGAGTAATAAGGGTTCAAACTTGATGTCTCCAAAAGGAATCACCACCTTAATGCTGAGCTGCTACATTTTCACGCTTTCGTCCAAGAAGCGGTTGTTCTACTGTCAGTAATCTGTTTAAACTATGTAAAACTAAAACTAGTTTAGCACAAAAGAAAACTGCAGAGAAAGCATCACTAGAACTTTATCATCATCACAACATGGACTGCTTTACAGTTAGTTACTGACTGAATCCCTACACGTCCCAGCCCCCCGTTGTCCCCCCGAGCCCACCGACTCCCAATTTTCAACATTTGCGTCCTTTAACTTTATCGGAGAGGAGGAAGCGTCGAAGCAACAGGAACTGCCTAATGAAGGATCCCCGTGGTCCGAAACCGGTCGCAGAGTGAAGGTGGGTCTGTAATTTTGGGTGTTCACGTTTTGGCCTGATATATTTGTTAGTTACTGATTGCTACGATGAGAATTATTAGTCGATTAGTCCACGCTCTAACCGTGGACTGCACCAAAGAAGTTTAAGAATAGCTGCGGAATAGCAGAAGACTAACTACTAGTTTTCCATTCAAAAATAGGACTTAGTCTTCTGGTATATTCTTTTTTCTTTTTTTTTTTTTTTTTTTTTTTTTTTTTCATTTTTTATTTTTTTTTTTTTTCTTTCTTATTTTGTTTTTATTTTTTTTTCTTTTTTTTTTTTAACTCTCTTTTCTTTTATTTCTTTTTTTTCCCTCCTTTTCCCCTTCCCCTTCCTCATTCTTTTCTTTTTCTTTTTCTATTTTTCTCTTTTTTTTTCCTCTCTTTTTTTTTTCCTTATTCCTCTTTCTTTATTCCTCTTTTCCTCCTTTTCCTATTCTCTATTTTTTTTTTTCTTTTCCCTCTTTTCTCTCTTTCTCTTTTTTTTTTCCTTCCCCTTCTCCTTTTTTCTTTTTCTATTATATCCCTCTCCCCACCCCCTTTTCTCCCCTTCCTCTCTATTTCCTTCTCTTCCTCTTCCCCTCTTCTTTCTTCTTACTCTTATTTTCCCTTTATTATTCTTTCCCTTTCCCTCTTTTCTCCCCCCCCCCCAATATCCTTTTCTTCTTTTTCCTCTTTTCTTCTCCTTTTCTTTCCCCCCTCCCCCCCCCCCCCTCCCTTTTTTCTCCTTTCCTTCCCCTTCCTTCCTTTCTCCCCCCCCCCCCCTCCTATCCCCCCCCTCCCCCCTTTCTCCCCCCTTTCCCCTCCCCCCCTCCCCCCCCCCCCTCCCCCTTCCCTCCCCCACCCCCTTTCCCTTTTTTCCCTCTTTTCCTCCTTTTCCCCCCTTTCCCCCCTTTTCCCCCCCCCCTCTCCCCCCCTCCCCCCCCCTCATCCTTTTCCCCCTCCTCCCCCCATTTCCCCCTCCCCCCCCCCCCCCCCCCCCCCCTTCCCCTCCATCCCCCCCCCCCCCCCTCCCACCCCCTCACCCCTCCCCTCTCCCCCTCTCTTATCCTCCCCCCCCCACCTCCCCCCACCCCTCCCTTATCTTCCCTTTTCCCCCCCCCCCCTCTATATTTTTTCTTTTCCCCTCCACAATTTTCCTTCTCCTTCCCCCCCCCCCCCTCCCCCCCCCCCCCCCCTTCTCTCCCATCCCCCCCCCCCCCTTCTTTCTTCCCCCCCCCCAATATTTTCCCTTTCCCCCCCCCCTCCCTCACCCCCTCCTCTTCTTTCCCCCCCCCCCCTTCCTCTCCCTTCTCCCCCCCCCACCTTCCCCAAACTCCCCCTTTATTCTCTTCTCCACCCTCCCCCCTTTCTTTTTTCTTTTTTATTTCTCTTCCCCCATCCTTTCCCCCCCTTTCCTCCCCCTTCCTTTCCCCTCTCTTTCTTTCTTCCCCCTTCCCCCCCCCCCACCTTCCACATCCTTTTTTTCCCCTTATTTCCATCCCTTCTTACCCTTTCCCCTCCACCAATTTTTTTTCTTCCCTTTCCCTTTCCTTTTATTCCTCCCCTCTCCTTTCTTTTTCTATACCCCCCCACCCCCTTTTCTCCCCTTCCTCCTTTTCCTCCTCCCCTCTCCCCTCTTTTACTTTCCTTTCCCCTCTCACCCCCCTCTTCTCCCCCCACCCCCATATCCTTTTCTTTTTTTTTTTCCCTTTTCTCTCCTATTCATCTCCCCCATTTCTTTCCCCCTCTTTCCTTACTTCCCCCCCCCCCCCCCCCCCCCCCCCTCCCCCCCCTCACCCCCCTCTCCCCTATATATTTTCTCCTCCTTTCCCTCCCCTCCCCCCCCTTCCCCCCTTTTCCCCCCCTTCAAATTCTACTTTCCTCCCCCCCCCCCCCCCCCTCCTCCCCCATTTTTTCCCCCTCCCCCCCCCCATTTCCCCCCTCCCACCCCCCCCCCCTTCCCCCCCCTCTCCCTCCCATCCCCCACCCCCTCTCCCCCCCACCCCTCCACAAAAGCCCCGAGGCCTTGCGAAGAGCTTCAAAATGAGCCATACAACGTCTCTCTAGCACTTACGGTTGGCGAGAAATTTTAGACCAAACCGATGGGAAAAAACCCAATGCCGAAAAAACCCATGTGCGGGGAAAAAACCCAGCCGAAATTTTTGCTGGAAGCATGCTAGAAAACAGTTTTGACTATACCGTTCGAAAGAGCGGGTTATTTTTAGTACATCTGAATCAAAATATATCAATATTTTTGCAAAAATTCATGTAAAATTGACTTTTGAAAATTTCGTATGTAACACGTAAACAGGCAAATTTTGGAAATTTTTGAAATTTGCTTAATTTATGCAGTTTAAGCATCCTATCACATAGAAAACGTGTTTTTATTTCAATTAAAGCCAAACCCGACCTATTTAGTGAAAAATTAGCGATTTTTGGCAAAATTTTAAAATTTGGCTTGAAATGGCACCATCTCAGATTTGGCCACCTGGACCACACATAGAAGGTAGAACCTAGGCAAAACCTATACCAAATTAATCAGGAGGCTCTACTGAGCTAAGAAATGCATGAATTTTTCCTCTACTGCTAATGGTTAGAAAAAATTTCATTTTGAAATTTGGGTTTTTTCCCATTCAAGTCTAGGTCACCCCCCAGGTCGCACCACAGGTATTAAATTGCATACACCATCGCGAAGTTCGAGACATATCCTCTGTGAAACTGTAATCCGTTTTGGGCTGGGTCTATCCAGTAGTTCAAAGTTGACCCTGTCTGACCCCCATGTTGGGACCAAAAATTCCAAAATTTTCAAAGTCCCAAAAAATTTGCTGAGAGGCAGCGGGAGCTATAATAATGTATACACCCTCTAGGGTAGTTTTGGACGCTCTTTAAGATAGGCTATTAAAATCCGATCTAGCTTATATGGGTGACTCACACTGGCGACGGGTTTTTCCCGCATATCGGACTGTTTTTTCCCGCAATCGGACTGGTTTTTTTCCCGCCGCGCTATACAACCGCAGCTATTCTGAAACTTAGGTTGGTACAGTCCAGGGTAAAAGTGCTCTATGGAATGAAGTATTGTTCTGTAACGTTGTTTTTATATTGTTTCCTTAACAAGTTGACAACAACATCTGAAAATATGAGCAAAATTAACTCCCCTTTTTAAACATTTTGTAAACTTAGTTTTTACCGCAACGCATGACAAAACAAACTATTTACACAGCTCAATAGAGCCCGTTTATAGCTTCGGAATGATACAAATATTAGCTAATAATGTTCAATAACAATCAATTAATCAATTAATAATTAATAACACCACGTTGACACCTGTGACCATAATGTTCAAAAGACCCAAAAGCTACTTCCGATAGTAGAAAATCCAAACAGAACGAATAAAACTAGGTGCTAACAAACTACGAACTAACCCGGCGGTAGGGAGCTACAGCCTGTCGTAAACTGGAGGAAAGCCTTTCGCTCAGCCCCGTTCATATCGCAGAGGACTTCCACTAGTCTCAAGAAGACGGGACTGTCACGAGTGTAGCCCAGTTTCGGCTCCGTATACTGAATGATATCCTCGGCCGTCCACTGGGGGAACTGCTCACCGCAAAGCATTAGCTTAAATTGAAAAAATAGAAAATTAAAAATAATAAAGAATTCAATGAATTGGAAAAATAAAAATATGTTCACAATACTGTAAGCCAAGCCATTAATGTGAGAGGATTTTGATTTGGTGCATGACAAGTTTCTCATACAATATCTACAGTATGCACTAGGAGTTAAGTTAATTATTCTAGCTGACAAATATTTTTATAACAAAAACTATCAATTTTGGACAAAAAACATTATTAAAATATTAAAAAATTATTAAATTAGCAATTAACAGCAAACACAATATCACATTCTCGTACCCTAATTTCTTGAGGAGTAAAGGATTGCAGTTTTTCCATGGGGAAAACCCGGTTGAAACCGGATCGGAAAGCGGTCAGCTGATCAATCAGACCTGCATGAAGATAGAGTTCCCACAGCAATTCAATATAGCGATCCAAGTTTTCCAAAGACAGCTCCACATTTCCACCGTCTATAAAATAATATCAAACTCGCATTGTCAAAAACTATATATATAATGAGTGAACACAAACATCCTGTAACAATTATTTTCCTGTCCGTTTGCGTTGACTTAGAAGTTCGTCAGTTAGTTTCCAAGGGATCCAGGGGAAGCAAAAAATCCCGTGAGGAGGCGACTTCGGGGGAGGGGGTCCCGCTCGGCTTGAAATACCTTTTACGTTACTCTAATTGAGCAAAAACAGACTAAAACCCAACCAAACCCAATGATTATTCTCGGCAATTCCCCAAACATTATAATATGTATCTTAAAAGCTAAACATTTGCATGTCTACTCTTCAATTATTTAGAGGTTTTTAAAAAGAAAAAGGAAAAGACATTAACTTTTCTTACAATAAATTAGAATAACTGTATGTTCCCAACTACCAGTTTAAATACCTGTAGCCACAGAAAACAGTCACTACCCAAAAATGTTAGTTAATTTTTTAAGCGCCAACTCATAAAGATGAACCTACCAGGAACCAAGTCCACATGACTGTAGCCCAGGCTAGAACTGGACGGGTTGACTCGGAAGGTCAGTCCTAAATCCTCCAGACTACAGCGATGTCCGCCGTCTGTCTCAACCATCAAGCCCGCCAGGGCATGGCGACGATCCGGCTCGCTGAGGCTCGAGTCCGCCAGGATCTGGCGTCGCTTCTGGGCCAGACGCCTCAGCTCCCGCAGAAACCGGGCCTTGATCGGATAGATATCCTCAAAATCCTCCCAGTCCAGGGCTCCACGGAACCAGGCCGCCCCTCTAGCCTGCAGGCCTTCCTCTACCGTCCATTCCGGAGAAATAGGAGTCTGAACAGCAGACAGGCCCCCTACGCATTTTTCGGGGGCCGCGGAGGTGGACCCACCAGCCGTTGGCCTATAGCAGATCAGTTTCAAAAAGGGGGTCGATAGGGGGAGATCGATCAGACGTGAATCCTGCAGAACCTTTGCCAGCAGGATGCCCAAAACTTCGAATAGGCGAATCTGGGGAGCAAACCGGGGGTCGGACTGGGGCAGGGGGGCTGGGAATAGACCGGCCGCAGACTGGACAAAATAGCCCACCGGCTTAGACTCCAATACCGGAAGAGGGAGAGAAAGTTCGGCTGCGGATGGACCGGATTTTTCTGTGATCGAGGTGGTGGAAGAAATTAGGGGATCACTGGAGAGGGGACCCCCGCCTCCAGAAATTGAAGAACTGGAGCGCCGATAGAGACCGGGGGTCGATGGAGATTGGTCCTCACAAATCCATAGGCCCAGATCCTTGCGCTGAAATTCCGCCGCCACCAGGGCATAGAATTCCAGCGTTGGTCCTGCAAGAGCACAGAGACATAAGAAAACGCATTCATAAAAAGTAACATGTGGCAAAACTCAAATGCGATCTGCAATTTCATTATAATCCGACCCAATAGACAGCAAAAAAGAGCCATTATACTTAGTGGAAAATAATAAAATAAAAAATCCAAAAGTCATTCTCTCTCTCTCTGCAGTCATGCTGTCTGTCTGTTCTCGGCCACTCTGCCCGGAGGCAATATGGGGGTCAGTCTCGGCAGGTTTATACTTAGCGGATGCTGCAGCCAGATCAAGTGACCCAAAAGGAAGCGACCGAGTAGGTCTAAGGGGGATGTGGGTCACTGATCCTCCATGGCTTGTGCGACCGGCCTGCTGTCTCAGACATGACCAGTACGCCATCAACTAACACGGACGATTGGACGTACTCCGAGGATGTGAGGGACATTCAACCAGCTTACTGGCGACGTGGCACCTCCCGGGCACCCTCAAGCCACAATTTTTGAAGATGATGCGTCCGCCTCATCAGTGCATCTACTTCAGCAATTATATAGGATAGTCAAGCGGGAAAAAACCCGTTTTTTTTCTTGGACCAGAACTTTCGACTGGTTTGGGTTGCACGACTTTGATACTACATTTTTAGGGTTTGCCCTAAGCTTTCGAATGAGGTATAGTTTGTCTCTCTAGACCCTGCCGTTATGGAGAAATTAAAGTTTTCCGTGCCGGGAAAAAACCCAATGCGGGAAAAAACCCATCGGCGGGAAAAACCCACCCGGATTTTTTGCTGGAAGCGTGCCAGACAATTTTGACGGTGCCATTCGAAAGAGCGGGTTGTTTTTAGTAGGTCTACATCGAAAAATACCAACATTTTTGAAAAATTTCAGAAAAAATTGAATTTTGAAAATTTTGTATGTTTAACACGTAAACATAGGCAAATTTTGGAAATTTTTTTGAAAGTGTTTATATTTGGCAGTTTAAGCATCCTATCGTGTAGAAAACGTGTTTTTCCTGTATTTAGAGCCAAACTAGACCCATTTTAAGGCAAAAATAAGCATTTTTGGCCAAAATTGAAATTTTGGCTTGAAATGGCACCATGTCCGATTTAGACCCCCTGGACCACCCATAACAGAACGAACCCGGGTAAAACCTATACCAACTTAATCTATAGGCTCTATTAAACAAATGTATGTATTAGTTTGACCTTTCCTGCTAACGGTTAGAAAAATATTCAATTTTGAAAAGTGGGTTTTTCCCCGCCGATGGGTTTTTTCCCCGCCAACTCTAGGTCACCCCCAGGTCGCACCGGAGGGGTTAGAGCAGTGTGGCATATATCATCATGAAGCCCAACAGATGCCCTACACATACATACTATCCGCTTTGGTCTAGGTTTTGCCAGTAGTTCAGGGTGGCCAGCCAAAGTTTGCCAAATTTCGGCACTTGGACGGACCAAAATTTTCGAAAATTTCAAAGTCCCAAAAAATTTGCAGGGAAGCAGTGGGAACAACAATAATGCAGCCTCTAGGGCAGGGTTTTTTTTTTCAAAATCAGACCTGTGTAAATCTTGTGTAAATTTAAATTTCACTGTGTATTTTTGTTTGAAGCTGTGTAAAATTTAAAAGTGTCGTTTTTCAACTGTAATATAAAATAAAATACATTTAGACGTTATTTTCTTGCTACAATGTTATTTTCGGATCATTCAAGCCAAAGTTATGCCAACTGCACTTGTGTAACATGTCGAAAGAAGCTACGCGGGGGGTCTGGGGGCGGAGTCCCCCAGAAGTTGAGAAAATTTTGTAAATTGCAACAGAATTGATAATGGAAATGTTTAAAAAGATTAATTCATTAATGTCAAAAATAAGATTGGACAAATTCAAATTTCTGAAAAAACACTTCGCCTACGAAACGATTCTTTATTTTCCAACTTTTTGGAATAATTTTTTCACAAACTTGCTGGTCACGTACTAAGGTTCGATGCTTTAACTGCTACTGGGGACGGCTCCATATAGTACAGACACACCAATTATACAACGGAGGGGTCTGGGGGCGGAGCCCCCAAAGTTGAGAAATTTTAAATTAACGGCAGAAACGGCATTGAAAAGTTGTATTCCTTTAGCTTCGATGAATATTTCTTGGGTTGTATGGCAAATATTTTTAGGCTCTGCTGCTTTTATTATTAATATACAAGAGATAAACAAGAAATCATATTGAATAATACAGCTTCAGAAAACATAGTAAGTTAAATACGAAAAATACTAGCTATTTAGAATATTCGCACGCAGTACGAAAATATATTATACGCAACTGTATAAGTAGAAGCATTAAGACTTAGGAGAATAAAACACCAAACCATGTTGATGCAGAAATGCAGAAAACTAATCAAACCATGAAACAGGCGGGGTCTGGGGCGGCAGCCCATAAAAATAGACTTTTTAAAAATAAAGTCTTGAAAACTATTTTCCAGAGCACTTTTTGTAAAAATTTTCGAAAATTTGGCTGTGTATTTTGTTGTGTAAATTAGTTTTCACTGTGTAAATTAATTTTTTTTAAATACAAGATTTTAAAAAAAAAAACCCTCTCTAGGGTTATTTTGCGCTCTCAAGATAGGCTATTAAAATCCTATAGCTCAACCGGTAAGCCCACACTGGAGGTGGGTTTTTTCCCGCATATTAAAATGGGTTTTTCCCGCTTGACTATAAAGAAAACAACTGAGGCAACATAGCTTGACGGCACTGACATTATAATATTATGCAGTTAGAGTATCACTGCCGACTCGATCCGTCATTGAATGCGGTCCTCATGGACCGCAAACTCGGGAGCCTGGGAAAAGGCGTTGAAGTCATTCTTACCTAAACCAGTTCCTTCTTCGCCCTCAAACTCAATTTCCAGCACTGATTTCCGTTCCGCATGAAATTCCATCAGATAGATGGCCCAGTCCAATAGATCGGTCGTTTCAGGTCCGGGTGCGGATCCGGGCCCAGTTCCGGTAGGTTCGGAATCTGAACCACTTTTCCCGGAACGCGGAATTTTCACCCGTTCATGCTTGATACGACCGATTCGAAACTCATGATGATAGTCGTCGCGACTGCGGGTCGTGCTCGAAGAACCACCGGCAGAGCCGCCGACAGCCGGGCGACTACCGAGACCGCCAACGCCTCCGGTCTCCAGCAGATGGTCACGCTGAGTCTGCAGCCAGACTATGGCTCGGCTGGTTCCGAAAGCTGTGGCCTGAAATCAAACCAAAACAAGCACAGTTAATTTCAACTGCGGGCATTGGCTCTCTCCTGTTTCAGGCTAAGGTATTGCTGGAGCTTTAATTATTTCTTCATAAAAGATTTATTTAACTGGTGACCACTAATAAAAATATAGCGATTCTTTTTAACAATAACAAATAGGTTCACACTGAAAACGCCAAATACAATATTTTATAAAAACTGTTACATCATACAATTACTCAGAAAAACTCTATACACTACTACAGTATTTAATTGTACAATATTACACCGCGCGCATACAACATTGCGCCCGGCCATCCCATCTCAAAACTGAGATAGAAAAGACAGGGTCAAAGGTCGCAACGCTAACGACAGAATATCATTTCTGGTATACTCTAGCACTGAACTTCGACCAAAATGTCACTACAGAAGTACACTCTGGAGATACCGCAGTGCGAAATAAACCAGGGTTCACATCACTTTCAAACCTGAACAATATTGAGAAAAGCTTATAGTAAAGTAAACACAGGTCTAAGCCCAGTCTATTAGACCTGTTCCATCATACGTACATTAACATAGGGTCCAATCCTGGGGGGGGGGCTTGTCCCAAGAAACTCTTGAGGAGGGTTGTACCTTGAACATAAATTTTTGAACTGGCTTGCACCATTTAAGGTGTTGATTCCTTTTGGGCACATATTGTTGGTTGCCGGTTCAAATCAAGATGAAATTTGATGAAACTTTTCAAAATAAGTTCTTTTAGCATTCTAACACCGTCCGCGCAACCCCGCTTCAAAAATTCGACTTCTCCGCTCTGGGTCGTTTTTGCCGATTTTTGACTGTTAGACAGTTGCTGTACAGCTATGATTATATTCATTCGAAAGATCTTGTTGAGCTCTACAATTATGCTTATTGACGCACCTTTCTAGCTTTTCCCTATAGTGAGATATAGCTGATTTTCTTATTTTGGGGTTGAAAACTTGTCATTTTTGCAGAAATCAAACAATCCTCCATTTCTTGAGCTACGCAAGCTGTAAACTTAAACTAAGGGTGTCAATTGGAAGGTCTCGTCGTGGCCGATTATTCGTGGCATTGTAATCTTCTAAATGCTATCCCGTACGCTGCTTTCATAAAAATGTAGTTTTTGCAAAAACATGACCAAATTTTTTCCAGCGATTGTGGAGCATTTACTATGCAAGCTAGAGGGGTGCCACTTACTAGAACGTGTTTTACACAAAAATACCCAGGGACCCTTTTTTAGCTGCCCCGATTGCTGCTTACTAGCTAAAGTGGCCGCTTGCCAAATTTGGGAAAAGTAGGCAAAATCCAGGTTGCGCTTACATTTTAGCTAATTTCTTTATAACGAAGAGCGGTTTCATAATAATTAAAAAAGGGTCCCCAGGTATTTGATAGTGGAATCGAATGATATGGCCGATGCATCACGAAAAAATTTACTTTAGTCTGCAAAAAATCTGGAAAATTAAATTACTTCGAAAATGCAGTAAAATACTTTCCGAGAACTAAAGTTAGGTTCATTGTATTCATTTGAAAGAGAAAATGTTAAGCTCTAGTTCGATATAAAGATGGCTACTTAACTCCAAGGAATGAGTGAGTAATAGTGGTTCAAAATTGAACTCTCTAAAAGGAATCACCACCTTAAGACTAAATTAACGAAATATTACGGAATATTAACTACTTCCATTTAAATTTGCAATTTTCCCATAATCTGCAACAAAATGATTAGTTTTTTGCAAAAATTCCAAACTTTTGGCCAGTTTTAACTGCGATCATATCACACTATTTGCAGCTTGACTTGAAATAAGGCGAACTAAAAGGAGAAGACTCAAAATGCATAAAATACGAGAATCTTTAATATGTCCCGATATCATGACTAACAGTTCAGTAGGGCAACCGACCTGGAAGTACAACAGGCGAGTGTCAAAGCTGAATAGCATGGGATAGTAGTACATCAGATAGTTGGCCCAGTCAGGCAGCGCTGCACTGGCGACCACTAGCGGATCCTGAAGCTGATGCAGAATTTTCTGTGTCAGTTTGGAGGACAGAAATTCTTCCTGACCCAGATCCTCGACCACCTCGCCAGCAGTGCCTTCCCCGGTGCCAAGTTCTCGCAGAAGATTGAGTAGCTGAAACAAACAAATAAAAAATGCTCATCAAAATAAATTAAACTAGAAATTGCCGAAATTCTCAGCATTTAACAAAGGCTCACAAAAACAAAGAGTTAACGTCAATCGTAAGCTCAAAAACTGTTTTTAAGATTCAAACTACAGAAGAAGGGTAGAGAAACTCTAGCCTAATGCTTAAAGATATTCTCAGTCAAGCAAAAATCCTTTCTCCACTTTCTACAAACCTCCAAAATTTCCAGAATTGAGCAACACTGCAGACCTTCATCCTTCGGAACAGAGGACAAAATTTTCGGTATCAAACTCTCCTCCGACAGGTCAGAAGTCGAAGTCATCGCCTCCGTCGAGGATCCGCCAGCCTTCCCGTGTGTCGAATTCTCCGCGTAGGAAAGGGCATAGGTCACCTCCCAGACCCGGCGAGCCCGTTCAGCCCGGGAACAGCCCAGCTCAGCGGATAGGGCCCCGGACCCGTTCACAGCAGCGCATTCCGAGATCCGCTGAATGTAGGAAAAGATGGTACGGTCGTCAGCATCAAGGTTCAGTTCAACGTCGGGCAGGCCAGGCATGGGGGCAGCCCGTACCACCAGTTTCAGCCCAGGCGGTAGGGCAGCAGAACTGGGCGTAGGAGGAGGAGGAGGGGGCGGTTCTGAGGGTTCACTGCCCGTAGGAGGACTAGAAGGACCCGGAGCCGGGTTCGCTTCGTGAGGCTGGACATGGACCGGCGTCGGAAAGCTGACATCCTGGGTCTGAGGAACGTTGGTCCGCCCCGGGCGGGGATCAAAGGCCGGTATCAGGGCTGAAAATTGTCGTTTCAGGACAAAATCATCGTCCCAGCAGCGACCGCCCAGTCCGCCGGGCCCAGGCTGGCCATGATGACCGCAACCGGGACCGCCTCCCGGCCCGCCCCCGGACCGACCACCCGATCCGGAGCCGCTGCTGCCGGGCGGAGCTCCGCCAAAGTAGACCGAATGATGACTGCCGGCAGCGTCAAAAAATTCCTCTACTCCACCAACACTCCCATTATAGTCATCATCGTCTTCATTTTCGTCCTCATTCTCTTCGCCAGGCTCGCCTTCTTCCACTAAAAGAGAAATAGAATACCAATTATTTAAAAAATTCGCTAATAAACAAAAATTAGTCTGAATCTAACTCACACACACTTAAATTAATCTATAGAGAAAAGTTGATTGATTAATTAATTAATTGTCCTCCTCCTTACCCAAATCTTCATCCTCCACATCGGCCAGCTGACGAGCCGGGTCCAAAAAGTCAGCTTCAGAATCACTTGAGGTTGAGACTAAGCTCATCATGGTTAGAGTTTGATTTAGAGTAGACATCAGCTGTTGATGATGCTGTTGGTGATGAAGATGCGCAGTACTGGAGGGAGGTGGGGGATGAGAGGTCGCCCCGCCTGGAGGTCGCTTCGATCCCCCCGACCCAACCCCAGTCGATGTGAGAGTCACGGCAGAGTCATGATAGGGCGGGCAGACACCGGCAGAGGTGGCCAGTGTAGCCGTGGGCACGGAGCCAGCACTGGTTAGACTAGGATAGCTTTGACGTGAACTGGGCGGCGTGTTGTTGGAACTGCCTGGAAAAAAGTAAAAAAATATATCAAATTAAAATGAAAATTACGGAAAATGGAAAGAGAGCTGAATCAACCTGGGGCCTTTTCGGTCGGAGCTGAAAAGAGTAGTTAAAATTTTAACCCAGCAGGTGAGTAAAGATGAACTACTGCTTCTTTTAACCGTATAGAAGACTTACTGATCGAGGATTGATTGAAGGATTGACTACTTTAAAGCGGTGATTCGATTGGAGACATCAACGTTGAACCATGATTAGTTACTCATTCATTACTTGGAGTTAAGAAGCCATCTTTATATCAAAATGGAGCCTAACATTTTCTCTTTCTAATGAATTGTATACATACAATAAAACTAATTTTGGATTTCAAAAATTTTTAACGGATTTTAGAAGAAGTGAAATTTCTGAGATTTTTTGCAGACTGAAGTAAATTTTGTCGAGAGACATTGATTATATCATTCGATACCTCTACTAAATACATGGGGATAATTTTTGAGTTATGAAATAGCTCTTCGTAATGGAGAAATTCGCAAAAGTGTATTGCAAACCTGGTTTTAGCTTACTTTTTCCCAACCTTGTCAAGCGACAACTCTAGCTAGAAAGCAGCAATCGGGGCAACTAAAAACGGATCCCAGGGTACAGTATAGCTCAAAATAAAGTTAATTTTTTGCGATGTTCGCAAACTCCACGAACTTCGCGAAGCAAGCGACATTTCGCTAAATTTAGAGAATTTCGCGAAAAAGTTAGCGACCTTCGCGAAATCGTTAGCTAGCTAATTTGAGGGGTTTTCTCCATATCTACCAAAAATTGGTAAGAATTTTTAAAATCTAATTTGGACTCAAGATTTGGTGCCTTCGCGAAGTTCGCATAATTTCACGAAATACGCCAAGATTTTAGCGAATTTCCCGAAGATTTTAGCGAAGTGTAAAGAAATTTGCTAAAATCTTCGCGAACTTCGCATAAAGTTGGCGAACTTCACTAAACTCTACGCGACATTCGCTAAAATCTTAGAGAATTTCATGAAATTATGCGAACTTCGCGAAGGCACCAAATCTTGAGTCCAAACTAGATTTTAAAATTTTTTTGCCAATTTTTGGTAGATATGGAGAAAACCCCTCAAATTAACTAGCTAACGATTTCGTGAAGTTCGCTAACTTTTTCACGAACTTCTCTAATTTTAGCGAAATATCGCTAACTTCGCGAAGTTCGCGGAGTTTGTGAACCTCGCAAAAAATTAACTTTGTTTTGAGCTATACTGTATTTTGGTGAAAAACATAACTGCTAAATGGCAACCCTCTAGCATCCATGCTAAATGCTCCGCAATCGCTGGAAAAAATTTGGTCGTTTTTGCAAAAACTACATTTTTATGATAGCAGCGCACGGGATAGCATTTAGAAGCATAACAAGGATAACAATGCCATGAATAATCGGTGTCGACGAGACCTTCAAATTGACACCCTTAGTTTAATTTTACGGCTTGCGTTTTAGTTTAGACACCCTTTTTTAGTTGTTATGTAGTGCAGAAATTAGCTAAAATGTGAGCGCAACCTGGCTTTTGCCTACTTTTCCCAACTTTAGCTAGAAAGCAGTAATCGGGGCAACTAAAAATGGTAACAACTATTTTTGTGTAAAAGGTACCTGCTAAGTGGCAACCCTCAAGCATGCATACTAAATGCTCCACAACCGCTGGAAAAACATTTATGCAACAACCGCTGGAAACTATGCAACAACTACATTTTTATGATAACAGCCTATGGGATAGCAGCTAGAAGAAGATAATCAGCCTCAGATAATTGGCGCTTGTGAGTCCTTCAAATTGACGCCCTAAGATTAATCATACAAATTGCTTAGCTCAAGAAACAATTGATTATTTGATTTCTGCAAAAATGACAAGTTTTAGCAAAAACGCCAAAATAAGAAAATTGGTAATAAGTCAAGATAGCAAAAACTAGAAAGTTGCTTTAAAAAGCACAGATCTAGAGCACAACAAGATCCTTCGAATAAATATAGCTAAAACTACGCAGCTACTGTCTAACTGTCAGAAATCATCAAAAGCTGCTCTGAACGGATGTCGGATTTTTGAAGCAGGATTGCGCGGCATCCTAAAGGTATGTAAGCGTTTTGGAAAGTGTTATCAAACTTCGTCTTGATTTGGGCAGCCAATCAACAATACATGTCCAAAACGAATCACCACCTTAACTCGCTGCGCAAAAAGGCCGACAGCTTGTAAATGGCTAAAGATCAGGCACATAATATCAGGCAAGTAACAAACCAACAACAACAACAACAACAACAAAATATACCTCCAAAATCTGTGGAACCGCCCAGAGCCAGTCTAAACAGCTGAGACATAGTGTCAGAACTGTTGCTCAGTTCGGCCAGGTTTAGGTTGTTGCCCGCCCGCGTCAGACTGGCCGCAAACGTTTCC
This sequence comes from Trissonchulus latispiculum, assembly GCA_030248195.1. NCBI lineage: Eukaryota > Metazoa > Nematoda > Enoplea > Enoplida > Ironidae > Trissonchulus > Trissonchulus latispiculum. The sequence goes on along the minus strand of JASAND010010561.1, from coordinate 8,253 downwards.
AGTAGGCTGGCCACGGCCTCTGTAGAGGACCGACTGGCGGCAGAACTGGGCCCGCCAGAGGCCACCTTAGAGAGAGTTCCGCCGGCCCCAGAACCAGCCGACGTGGTCACAGCGTACAGGTTCGGTGCCGAGACGGACATAGAGGCCAGGCTATTGCGAGCATTATTTTCCAGGGTAACAGCAGTGCTGGGATCTGAGACATCGGCCAGATTGTTGGCCCAGCTGGAAAGGGCTTCCTTGCCTTCCTGCAAAAAACAAAAGTCAAGTTTAAAAAACACTGAATCTATAAAATTATACTGAATCATGTTATACTATTCTATTAATATTTAAAAATGCTTTTGTCAGTTTTCTTGCTTTTATATTTTTCTTACTTATTTATTCTGATTATTCATTTAGGCAACAAAGCCAGCATTATTTTAGAAGGCAAATGTTCATTCCTTTTGGTTTGCAAAGGAGAAAAATGTTTTATGTGAAGCAGAAATTTTCCTGCCCATGCGCCTATTAAAACTAAAAAACGTAGTATATATTAACCATGAGTGAATCATAGAATCTTAGCCATAGCCTTTTGCCTATGTCAGACAGCATAATCTTCACCATTGTTTTGCAATACAATTTTTGACTATGCAGCTGATCTGTCCGTCAGTTGGCCTCATCTGGTTGAAGGAGCAAAAGGGCAACAAAAGCATTTTTGTAAAAAAACGGCTACAAAATAACCAGATAACATTTTACAAAAACAGAAACAAACAAAACAACTGCTAACCGATAGGGCAGCAATCGGTATGAACAGTTTCTTGTCCACAGGAGCCGTTGTTGCAGCAGAAGTTGCCACCGTAGTGGCCACCACGTCATTCGTAGAAGCCACATTCACCGAGTTCAGCTCTACACAGGATGATGGCGGCGGCGGTACCGTTTCAGTCGCCAGAAGCTCATCATCCTCAAAACTCAGCAATGATTCTTGCTGTTGTAGTTGTTGTTGCTGTTGCTGCTGCTGCATTCGTTGATGCAAAAGTCGATTATTCAGTGGCTGAGATCGCCCAGAACCAGTCGACGACTCTGTCGGCAAAGCCCCCGGCGGAATCGGATAGAGCTGAGCTGGGATGGAGTCTACTCTACCCCGACCGCGACCAGCCCCCTGTACTCCGAAACTTTCGAAACCGCCCCTCCCTCCAGTGGACGGAGACGGTCCCCCGTCAGGGCCTTCGACACCCGAAGACGTTACGGAGGCGAGATTACTGCCGCTGCCGCCCAACAGTAGCAACTGTTCAGCCTCACGACTGGCACGACTCAGCATACTGTCGGCCAGACTTTCCACAACCTAGAAAATAACAGCAAAAATAATGATAAACAACTAGTAATGCAACAATTAGAAAATTAAAAATTAAAAACTTCAGAAAGTAAATAAATGAAACCACTAAAAATAGAAATACTAGTATTTTGCTGCAATGCGTAATAGCATATAAACGGTCGGAGCTTTTCAGTTCAGAAATGGCAAACTTCGAGAAAAAAATTTCTACAGAATTTCCCATTAGGTCATAACGTAACATTATTACAATCAGCAGTTAGGGAGCAGTTAGAGCATGTGCCTGCAGCTGATAGCAGATAGCCTGCCAGCTGCCATACTCTTAAGTATTATGTACTCTTGATAATATTCAACAATCCGATAAAGCATTTAGGAACACACCGATACCTTTACAGTTTCCTCACGCCAAGCAGCCGTTTCCGCTGGGCCGCTTTCTCTCCGCTGAGCCCTGCGACTGGGCGGCCCAGACGAAGAAGTGGACACCTGCTCTGCGGATCCGCCCAGATCTGCCAGTCCCAGATCGGACCCACCCGGTAGAGTGCCACTGCCCATCAGGGCAGGGGGTGACACCATCAGGGTGATATCTGAGCCACCCAGACCCCCAGGGGACTCTACCCCCAGGCCATTGCCAGCCTCCGGAGTGCCCGGGCCCTCCTCGCTGCGGCTTTCGGCAATCGATTCCGGCAGTACGGTCCGGGACAGGACGCCAACACTGTCCCCGCGAATGCGACTGCGAGCCAGCAGATTCTCCAGACTGGGCGTATGGTTGCGTAGGTTTTCAGCCGAGGCTGCCTGTTCAGTGCTGGCCACTGAGACGCCCTCGCATTCAGACTCGTCCAATACCTAAACAAGAAAACAAACAGCAATTATTCTACATGCGTAGACAGGAAAAGCGAAAATGGGGAGGGATGGAGATAGAAAGAAGACCTATTTTTTCAAAAAAAACAAGAAGATAATTCCAAAAGCTGGTTTATTTTGCTGGGCCCCCATTCGAGGATCCCACGGCCACCCCATAAATTCCTACCCCTTCCCATAACCAAAAAATTGCCGAAATTCAAAATTTTTAGCCGAAATATTCAAAACATTTTCCGGCTTCGCGGAATTCTTAACGAAACTTTCTGCTATTTTAGCTTAAAAACACATAAAATTACTCATTTTTAGCAATTTTTGGTAGTTATTACACAAAAAAGGAAAATTTGCAATTTTCTTCTAAAATATTCCCTCTATTTTGGTGACCCCCCAATCGGTGGAGAGGGGGCAACTTTGAGGCCCCCCATGAATTTCGGCTTAAAGGGGAGAGGGCGACTAAACCTTTGCCCCGACTTTGTCCTATTGGCCTACCTTTTGGCGAAGTTATAGAGCATGGGTGTGGTCAAAAATACTTGGTCGTTGGTTCTTAGCTGCCTTCCATCCATGCGCAGCCGTCGGGTTTATATGCCCAACCCCCCCCTTCTTCACAACTACCAACATAATTAATTAAAATATCTTCTGGCTGCCAGACCCTAGCTTCAAGGTTGCCATTTGCCAATATGATTTGCCACATATGCCCCTATCTGCAGAAAAATACTAGACGTCTCTATCTTATCTGCATCTAAGGGAATTACTCTTCAAAGTTGAAGTTTCTGCAAAAATTTAAAAAATTTTGGCCAACGAAAGAAAAATTTTATTACTGGTGCGAGCTATAAGGCTGTGATTTGGCATAAAAAGAGGCCCTGTAGGAGTACTCATTTATGCCAAATGGCAAGAAACTCTGCCGCCTCAAAAAATATTATGCCAACTTTAATCTTCAAAAATTGACAAAATCGTCATTTTTGGGCAATGGCACCAAAGAAATCGAAAAAATCATATTTTTGAAATTACAATTTTTTGAGATATTTGAACTCAGCGTGGTCGAAAGCACACTCACAAAATATTTTACCTCGATTAGTGAAGGTTTGGGACTTCTACGGCTGCAGAAAGCCTATGCCGGCTGCAAATTTTTCACGCGACAGAATTTCATGCCTTTTGGCACAAATGAGTACTCCTAAAGAGCCTCCATCTATGCCAAATCACAGCCTTATAGCTCGCACCAGTAATAAAATTTTCCTTTCGTTAGCCAAAATTTTTAAATTTTTGCTGAAACTTCAACTTTGAAGAGTAATTCCCTTAGATGCAGATAAGATAGAGACGTCTAGTATTTTTCTCCAGATAGGGGCACATGTGCCAAATCACATTGGCGAATGGCAACCTTGCAGCTAGGGTTTTGCAGCCAGCAGAGATTTTTAATTAATTACGTTGGTAGTTGTGAAAAGTGGGGGTCGGGCACGCGACGGCTGCATATGACTGGAAGGCAGCTAAGATCTGAGTACCCGGTATTTTTTGACCCCACCCATGCTCTATATCTTCGCCAAAAAGTAAGACAATCGGACAAACTCGAGGCACCCCCATTTTAGTCGCCCCCCCCCCCCTTAAAATAAGCCAGAAAAGTAACAGGGATTGAAAACAAGTCTGATTAAAACTGATGATACACAACTACACAACTACATAGTTCGAATAATCTGGCTTTTTCCTAGGCAAAAATTTCTGGGGGGGAAGTCTGGGGCTGGGTTTATTTTACTGGGGGGGGCGGGGGGCGCCCCCCACTTTTTGGGTCCCCCCCCCCACTCGAGCACCTCCCCCCACTTTTTTCGGCTTCCCCCCCACTCACCCTAAGGGGACCAGAAATTGCCAAATTTTTACGATTTTTGGTCAAAATTTTCAAAATTTTTCCGGCTTCGCCGGAAATTTTTGATCACAAATCGCCTTTTTTGGTGCTAAAACTTGATTTTTGAGCACTTTTAAGCATACTTATAGCAGTGTATGTGGAAAACAGGCTATTTATACAGTATTTTTGGCCCATTCTATCCCCCCCCCCCACTTTTCGACCTCCCCCCCCACTTATTTTCGCCTAAAATAAACCCAGTGGGGGGCCCCCCAGGTCTGGGGGGGGGGCTCGGATTTCTGGGGGGGAGAAAAACTTTTCAAAAAATGTCTAAAAATAGCTATTTTTTGCTGCTAAGCTAAAAAATTAACTATTTTTAACTTAAATTTAAGCTTAAAATAGCTAAAAATGCTTAAACATGGTTAAAAATCCGGCGAAGCCGGAAAAATTTTTCAAAATTTTACCTCAAAACCCTATTTTTCCGGGCATTTTAGAGTTCTGGGGGGAAGGCCCGAATCCTGGGGGGGGGGCGACCCAAGTCCCCCTGTAGGAAAAAGCCAGAATAATATTGGGAGGGGCATAGAGAAAGATTTGTCATGCCCGCCAATTTTTTATACTTTTAGCGCCGAAGACAGAGTAATCAATGACAAAAAGCCTGTCATACAATCACTCAAGGTAAAGCCATAGTCTAAATAAAAGAGAGCTAATGGACGCGGTAGAGCAAAAAAATAGCCCCAGAGATTTACAAAATTTACAGTCTCAAACCAGAAATAAGCTAAACATCTTTTCCTGCATATCGCGCAATTTGCAAACAATTCAAACTTGATTACCTCAAACAGATTTGTCGTTGACATACTCTTACGAGAGCCACCGAAAACATTTCGACCGCCGGCTCCGGCCGACCCAGACCTGGTGGAGCCAGAGGGACCGCCCAGATTTCGGCCCATCCCGCCCGGGCCGCTGCTCATGGCCATTCGCAGGGTCCGGGAGACCGGAAAGTGGGGCGGCTTTCGAGCGGCCATATGGAGGGCCACTTTGGCCACTTCCGGATTCTGACGAGGAGCCAGTGATAGGTCAAACTTTCCCTCCGCGCCCATTCGATAGGAATTCATCCCGCCAGAGTCCCAGGTCACATCAACCCAACCTAAACAAAACCACATTTATAAGTATAAAGGCACAAAAATTATGGTAAACTACAATTATCATAGGGGTCGCGGGAGCGACCACTATAATATGTGTTAGATTTAGAGTACAGTAAGAACAAAACATCATCGAGAAACATCGAAAAAACTGTCTATCTTAAATCGGAACCGAACTCAGTCCTTACTAAAATTTCCTTCCTTGTTCATCTACAACGCAGCCTATACTGAAAGTTTCTCAGGGAATAATACCCAAGCAAAAGTTGATCTAACAGTTATCTGCTAATTATCTGACACATTTTTAGTTCAGAAGCATTCAATATAGAAAGGAGGACAATGCGAACTTGAAGTCACTATCGAAAAACAACTTATAACATACGTATTTAAAATACGTTAAATATATACTGTACCCGCCAAGCAACCTAGGGTGACAACAATTTCAAGTAGTTTCAAGTTGTTCGACATCTGACCGAGCTATGATAAAACCGATGCTTTATGCAACACTATTGTCATAGCTAACGATAAAAGTGTTCTCAAATGATATTTGCATTGTTATGACGACCGAATTGCGTATTAAAGGTTTCAAAACGCAGTTCGGAGATACCTAATGCAAATTGCAACAACACTGATGTGCAACAGTACAGAAATTGAAAATAGCTTTGGTATTGTTGCATAAGTCGTAGTAATATCTGTATTCAGTAAATACTGTATTTACTGGCCGATTTCAGTAAATACGGTATTTACTAGTAAGAATAAAGAAGAGCAATACATCTTACGTAAGTCCTCCTGGCAATAAAAGTAAATTTGCAATAAAAACTTCAAGTTTGTGCAGTTCAACAGCTTTCAACTGACTTTTTCTTAAGTCGAAATTTCTGATGAAGGAAATATGGGAGGAAAATTGTTGAAAAATGCTTTTTTGCTTCAAAGCTTGATGTTGAAATTTACCACAAAAAATTCACGTTTTGTTCGGAACGCCAGAATTTTATATTTGCGATTATGAATGATTTGGGGAGGGGGCAATTTGGAGTGCGATTCGCTTCAATTCCCCACCACATAAGAAAAGCGATAAAATAGCAAACTGAAACTGAAACATGAGAAATTAATTGAAAAACAAAAACTGTTCGACACTCGTCCGAGCTTTGACAAAAATAAGCAAATTTCTCAAAGCTAACGATAGAAGTGTCTACCGGATAATATTTGCATTGTATGACGACCGAAACCCAAACTGCAGTAATCTTGTTGTGTTTCGGAGATACCCAATGCAATTTTGAATATGGCTCGAGCTAGGTACATAGGTAAACAAACCCAAAGACATTACCGTAGTTTAAGGGGTAATAAATTTTAAACTCTTTACTGTTTTACAGTCGTTAATAACTTAAAAAACTGAAATCGCATTGACAAGAATTTATTAGACTAGAATGTCAGTCAGCAGTTAGTTATGCAAACGTTAGTAACGTTAGCATCTATGTACTCTTTGCATCATCAAGCCACGATTCCTTAGTGCTAGAAAGCTCATGCATAAACGGAGTAACGCAGAGCCTTCCCAATTTTTCCTAGATTTGACAAATTATTTGGAAAACGATTCAAGAAGCGACAGTCAAGAGCGCTGCCTTTCATAATACCAATAAATACCTTTCTTTTGAAAATCCATAATGTTCAAAACCTTTTGAGACCTACGACAGAATTAATTATGAAGGATTTTCTACTATGAAGGCCGGAAGGAAGGGAATAAAAAGTAGTTGCATTCTAAATTTGTGTAGACAATTCTAGACGGTTTCCATGGACAATTCTATTTCTATTTCTTATATCTAATGCAGGATACGAAAGCACGCAAGTTTTGACTGATTGCGATCAGCGCTTTCGTTTCGCGAATTTCTCACCAAGACTAAACTAATTGTCAACAAAGCTAAATATGAAAATTTTGAAACACTAAGGAAGACATTCAATATAAAATTAAAAACAAATAGGAAATAAAAGATTTAGAAAGAAAATACAAGAAGCAAAATATACAGCAATAGAAAAGGAGTTAGGACAAAGAAATTAAGGAAAATCAAACGAAAAAAAGAATAAGAAAACCACTGAAGAGAAGGAAAAAGCGAAAAGGACAGAAAATTCCGCCGAAACCAACCATTATGCAATTCACCAGTCACAGTGCCGTCTCCAGGCGGATTACCATCCTGATCGCGCCACTTCCAATCCGGACCACGGGTAACCCGGGTGCCTAAGGGTAGGGACGGGGCCCCGCCGACCACCGTACCACCCTGGGGGTGCGAGGCTACCCTGGGACCACCTCCGCCGGAAACAGAATGCTGGTTAGAGCCTAGGCCGGCCACTGCAGTCGTGTAATGGTGGTGGAGAACCGGGGCTGAGAAGGGCGGCGCGCCACCCCCAGGACCCCCAGCCACTCCATGGTGATGGCCGGGCCGGTGGCGTAAAGTGATTGGACCCAGGCCACGGCGATGTCTGAAATTATAAAAAAACTGAGCACAGACTTAACAAAAGGTCAAGTCAAACCTATATGAATTGGTTGAAATCAATAATATTAGTGGTATGTCGGACCTACTTCGAAGATAGTCGAAGATAGTCCAAACACAGATAGATGCCTTGAAAATGGCAGAAATTAAAAATTATGTAAATATGATATTAGTCAAAATAAGGCGCCGTCTCTTTTGCACCTCCCACAGAAAGTATCTAAGAATCCCCCCACGTTATCCTATGATCAACAATTATGTGGCGGCACCACTCACAAGCTGAGGAGCCCGCTTATGAGCAGAAGCCAGTTGCCCGGTGTTCCGGGTTCAATTCCGGCGAAGTGAATAATTTTAATGTAAAAATTGAGAGACGATTATTTTTGTCCCTCCTGGCTTCCAACATTTTGTGATAACGAACCGTTACACACTCCTACTACAAACAAAATTAATAAAAGAAGTTTCTCAATACAAAAGGAGTATTACAACAATCCATTAGTACAAGTAGGAAAAATGCTCCTTGCAGTCGCATGTATGTAAAATGCAATATGAGCTATGAGGGTCAACATTTAAATGTGTCAAGGACAAGATTTAAAACGTCTAATATGAGCCAGCATCTAAATCGGTAAAGGACAAGATGTAACTGGCTAATATGAGCCGCTACGT
>JASAND010010560.1:0-24183 GCA_030248195.1 Trissonchulus latispiculum | reverse complement strand
CATCAGTTTTAGCGATTTATTGATCTGTTAAACCTCTGCCAATCAAGTGACAGGCAAATGGCGCTTGATTTCCGGTAATATGTGAAAAGGCGAAGTGATCATTTAACAAAAACAATTTGCGGGGCGTTGAAAATTAGCAGTAACTAAATTGACCTCTAATGATGCTCCACAAATTGCAAAATCGTAGAAAATTTTTTTGGGCAAAAAGTGCCTGCGTAACAGAGACCAGTGGAGAAAATTTTAAAAAAAAAAAAAAAAAAAAATAATTTATATGCAAAACATAGGAACTTCGGGTAGATCAACCCATTGGAAATATACCACTTTCCCGTAAACGTATATTCGTAATTTGGCAACTGAAATTCTGTCAGTTTCTAGAAAATTTTTTTTTTTTGCCATGCAAAATGATTTTCATAAAATCTTAATCAAAATTTGAATCTTGGTGGAGTTGTTGTTTTTGATGAAAATTATATTCTTGCAACGGCACCCAATATAATAGTTAAAAAGTTGACTACCAAAGCGGAACTTGTTCTAAGAAACTGAAATTTTGAAGGAAACTACTCCGCGTAAAGAAATCCTTGAAAACAGAATTTAAGACAAAAAAGTGAATCGTGGTAGTAGTTTAGACGTCAAAACTGACATGTGATGCCCACGGATTCCTGGATGCGACCTTCAATACCGGTCTAAATCACCAATTGGGCCTACGCAATGTTTGAGGCAATATAAAGACCAAAAAAAAAAATCGAGAGCAAGCATCATAATTGTGCAAAAGAAAATCTCTCCTAAGCACATGTATATGCGTTTCTTGCAACTGAAAAGAGGGCGAAAACCAAAACAGAAAACATAGACATTTCTTACAGTAATCAATAATATGACATAATGGGACATTTTCTGAAAGCCCCCACCTACACTTAAAAATTTTCTCCTTGTGTGTTAAAATATTTTGTAAAAGCGGCTTAAATTTTTTTTGTTAAATGAATACTTATTGACCGGTTTTTCTTCCCCCCGGTCCTTTTCCGATTTTTCTCCCCTCAGTTGCTCCTTCAATCATCTTCCTGAAATAAAAACGAGATATCTCATCTTTACCTTTAAATTTCAACCGTCATCTAACTTCTTATTTGCTCAGTAAAACTGAAAAATGTGTTTAAATTGAAGCCATGTTTAAGTTAGAAAAGCTATATACGTTTCCCGTTTTAAAAATAGATTTAATTTAAACCTTCCCTTTGTTCTCAAGAAATTTGATTTTGTTGATGCAAGTGCATGCATGTCAAATAATAAATGCCAGTTGATTTTGGCTAATGTAGAACTTTTCGATTCACCTAAAAAGTTTCTAGCTAGCTATGCAAACAAAAACTTTTTGAAAAAATTTTAACCGGGAATAAGTTCCGAACCCGCACTTGTGAGTTAAGAGTCCGCCCCTCTAACCACTCGGCCATTTCGGCTATGAAAACTGGCTGCAAAGAGGACTGCGGATAGTGCTAAGTTTGGAAGTGCTGGGTCGAGTACTACAAATCGCGAGAAAATTTTGGTCAAAATTTACAACTTTGAAAATTTTCGCTTCCGGGCAAGTTAGGTCCGTTTGTTTTCGTGCAAGTCACGCTCGGAAAATTGACCGGTTCTGTGGACCTTCTTCTTTGGCTTCTTAGACTGCAAAACGTAAAACACTGCCCAGTAGCAATTAGAACAAGTTACAGGCTGCAAAAAGGGCCTATGAATGAATGCTAAGTTTGGAAGTGCTAAGTCGGATATTTTTGCTCTATTTCCTTCCTTGAGCTTTGTGTTAAGTTTTCGACGCAATTAGTTAATTGTTTAGTCTTATTTTCGACAATTTAACTTTTTGCTTTCCTTCTTTCCACCTACACAGCTTCGAACGTAATGATGAGCCAACAGTTAGCTAATTTAATACGGAAAGTTGAGTGTTGCAAAAAACTTCAAAGACCAATGTGTAAACAACTAATAAAAGTGCTTTTAAAACGAAACTACTATGCTTAAAGAGATCCTTGAAGGAAAACGAAATGAAAGCAGCACGAAAACGTTGGTACGCCAAAACAATGAAACAAACATTAGCAAGGAAATTGAAAAAACATGCTGAAAAAAGGAATGAAGAAAAAATAATAACAATCAAGAAAACTACAATACAAACACAAAAAGGGAAGAGAAACAGAAGAAAAATAAAAGAATCGCTATGTTTCACCACACGGAACTATACGAAAACGAAACTAAAAACTTTAAAGAAAAAGTGACACACCAATTACCAGAGGATAAATTTTGACTAGATTTCAGTCGAACATTCTAAAATCTTCTCGTTAGCACTTCGCTAGAACTAGGAAATCCAACAAGAATGGAACCGGAAATCATAAAAAATTGAAAGTGACTCCGGATTATAATCACGTCTGAAACAATATTACTTCAAATTTAAACGTAATGTTCATTTAGGAACAGTGTAACTTGTTTCCTTTCTTCAGGAAGCACAGCGATATTTCTCCAACGAAAGACAAAACCGACAGAATTTGTCCAATGACCAACAGCAAAAAGACGGCTTGCAATTCCACGAGTAGCAATCCCTTACTCTCCTTTAGTGGCTTTGACTGTTCACATTTCGTATTTGATGAATATTTTTGATACGTCCTGTCCAGAAACGAAGTAACCGAACCGCCCTGGGCATAAAATGCGACTGATATCAGTTCACTAAGTGCTCTTGAACGCACGGCAAGTGCGCTCCATTTTGACATGGCATCAATTCTGGCAACATCTAGTTTGCAGTTTTGGCGAGACAGGGCAAAAGCGCGGTTGTAGCTGGTGAAAAATACGTAGTTCGATCTGGCGCTAATGATTTTCTCCACCGCCCCTAAGTCGGCTACCTTTATCGGTGGGTGATCTCTAAGGATATCCTTCACATAGGTATGTGTTTCTGGATGCAGCTCTTCCAGTAAATGATCTTCTGATTGATCATCGATTGCTATCAAATGATATTGATCAGTTCTGATCAATTCCATCAGTTCTAAGATTGTGCTAAACCGGTGCGTTGGCGGTTTCCATGTGATAGCGTCCATCCAAATGGTTGCAGCATAAAAGGAGGTAGTGATTGCAGAAAAGGATTCCCAAGTGAGCATAAGTGAACTTAGCGCTAAACTGGTCGAAACAGGATAATAGGACTGTTTTAGTAGCATACGAAACATCTGAAAGATACAGTCAAACAGTGTGCTACCCGAGTGCAGGTAACGGTTCAGCAAAATTACCCAGCAAATGTAGCACAGTATGGAGACATAGAGTCTGGTGGAAATTCCCAGTTTCAGTATTGTGGCCCATGCTGTTGAAAGTGGTAGAATTGGCTGCATTTTCTGTACCAGAAACGCACGTTCATAGCTGAGATAAGCCATGCTGAAATTGAAATGCTCGTATCGCTCAAGGGAAAGGGTGACCGGAGACAAAATCATATCGCCTTTGCCGTCCATTAAATCTCGTAAGATACCATTCCAGCTACCATTACCATAAGAACCTAAAATTTTAAGTGTTCCATTTTTGTGAGTCTACGGCCCTATTTCTTTAAAGATTAAACGGATTATATTAAAACTAGTCCGCATTAAAGAAACAGCACCTCGGATTAAACGGGTTAAAATTTAATCCAGCGAGTTAAACGAGTTAAACGGATTAAATTTAATCCTGTTTCTTTAATGCACCTAAGATTAAAATTTTAATCTAATCCTGTTTCTTTATTCACACTTCGGATTAAAAAATAGAAGAGTCAATTTTAATCCGACGTGCTTAATCGCTATTCCTTTAACGATTAATTTTAATCCGTTTAATCCGTCTCCTTTTTCAACTAAAGTCTGACCAAAAATTCTTGGAACCGAACTGTGAGCGCTTGTCCTGAGTTAACCTTTGAAGTTAGCCTGTATAAAGTATATATTTTTAGAAACCTCAGGAGGAGGAGAATCTGGTAAAACCATCATATCCGGTCTATATCCGGTTACCGGATGCCAAATCGATAAAAACGCTTCAGATTCGTAAAGAGAATGCTAATTAATTCATACTCTAGCATATTAGTCCTTGGCCCAAGACATCTCCGAAAATCAGTACACATCCGGTCTATGACCGGTAACCGGATGTCTAGGTCACAAAAACTGTACAGCAAGATGGGTAGGTCGTACAGTTTCGCTGATTGAATTTTTAGATTCAGCGGGTTCGAAATTAGTCTATATACGAAGTTTTGTCCAATTTGGACCAAAATTGCGTGATTTATGGTGGTATCCGGTGCGAAAAAAACCGGAAAAATCGGTTTTCCGGTCTGGTGCTCGGAATCGCGGATAAAAAATGTTAGTTTTTGGCACAATGAATATTTGGGAGGCTACTTTCATTTTACCGGTGTCAAAGTAATCGAATATCCGGTCGATTTCCGGTTCTGAGCTTTGAAATTTGAGATTTCATGGGCTATTATCTCAGTATCCGGTTGTTCCGGAAGTCAAATTATTTCATTAGAATGACATTGTCTATCCCTAACAAGCATCGACCTCAAATTACTTCATATCTGCTGTAATTTTTGAATGATAGCGTTTTAAAAATTATTTAAAAATAAGTTATATTGCGTGCGACAAAGCTAAGCGTATGGGATCAAATCGCATATCCGGTTTAACAATTACACAAAACAAGCAAAATCAGCACGTTTTTAAAACGCTATCATTCAAAAATTACAGCAGATATGAAGTAATTTGAGGTTGATGCTTGTTAGGGATAGACAAAATGTCATTTTAGTGAAATAATTTGACTTCCAGACCAACCGGATACTGAGATAATAGCCCATGAAATCTCAAATTTCGAAGCTCAGAACCGGAAATCGACCGGATATTCGATTACTTTGACACCGGTAAAATGAAAGTAGCCTCCCAAATATTCATTGTGCCAAAAACTAACATTTTTTATCTGCGATTCCGAGCACCAGACCGGAAAAACAGGTTTTTCCGGTTTTTTCGCACCGGATACGACCATAACTCACGCAATTTTGGTCCAAGTTAGACAAAACTTCGTATATAGACTAATTTCGAACCCGCTGAATCTAAAAATTCAATCAGCGAAACTGTACGACCTACCCATCTTGCTGTACAGTTTTTGTGACCTAGACATCCGGTTACCGGACATAGACCGGATGTGTACTGATTTTCGGAGATGTCTTGGGACAAGGACTAATATGCTAGAGTATGAATTAATTAGCATTCTCTTTACGAATCTGAAGCGTTTTTATCGATTTGGCATCCGGTAACCGGATTTAGACCGGATATGATGGTTTTACCGGATTCTCCTCCTCCTGAGGTTTCCAGAAATATACACTTTATATAGACTAACTTCAAAGGTTAACTCAGGACAAGCGCTCACAGTTAGTTTCCAAGAATTTTTGGTCAGACTTTAGTTTCTAATCCTCGTGCAGCAATGTGGATTAAACGGATTAAAAGTTGGCGGATTAAAATTTTTAATAGCTGTTTCTTTAATGGCGGATTAAAATTAACTCGCTTAATCCGAGAATTAAAAATGGTCGGATTAAACAAGTTAATTTTAATTCGTTTAATCCGTTTAATCCTACATTAAAGAAACAGCCGTTAACATTTTAATCCGACTGATTTTTAATCCGTTTAATCCGACCATTTTAATCTTTAAGAAATAGGCCCTACGTTTGACTTTCGCAAATACGAGCGCTGTTATGTTTATTTATGGTGCTCATTGCAAATGATATATTCCACTGAATATCTGCCTAATTAGCATAAATATGTAATTTCTGGAAGATTCACCGGTGTTTATGACCAGACATGTGCAGGAGGGGAAGTGTGGGGGGGAACCGCCGCCGGAAAACCAGATTTTGCCAGTTTTGTGCCCCAAAACCGACTAATCTGGATTTTTTGCCCAAAAAGATCCGGATTCTGGGAGGGGGGTGAGGGACCCTTCTGGGGGAGAGGGTGAGCTCCAGGTCTGGAGAGGGGGTGAAAACCGCCCCCACCCCCAAGCACATGTATGTTCATGACTGTTTCGCCTACTCCATGTTTATAACCTAGTCTTGCTCTTAAGATAAGAAAAAGCGACCAACCAGTGTGGGACGATCCAAGCTTGAGCTGATATCTAAATCCTAAGTAAGTCATTAGCACATGAAATAAGTCAAAATCCGAGCCAGGCCTTTCACAGCCTCCTTTGGAAAAGTTAGCAACGCAGTCATTGAGAAACGGTGTTTTCGGATGATATAACACGTTAATTGATTGTTCCATCCAGAAGCTGCTAATGCTGAAACATAACCAAAACCAAGATTCCATAAGAGATAATTGCGGGGGGGATGAGCCGTTAGCGCGCAGAGCATGTCTCGACAGCTGATAACAGAGAGCCTACCAACTGTCACACTCTTATCTATTATGTACTCTTGCCAGAACGTTACCAGTCATGAGCAAAGGTTTACGGAATTTTAGCATTTGAAATGTGTATTAAATGAGTGTTCGTTTGACCCAGTCAGAACCGATGGTGGAGCTACAAGCAAAACAAATAGCAGGTTATATAATATCCGTTAAGTAATTGATGAGAAAGGCTCAGGTCAGTGCAGTCATCATCTTCGTTAAATATTTGGCCAGTTTAAAGTTTCAAATTTTCACTAATGGCAGATAAATTGTTTGGCGATATTGAAAACAGGGTAGAAAAACCCAACCTAATACAGATGTAACCAATCTTTCCCCGCCGGAGAATAATTTCTTAACATTTAAGCTAATTGCCAACATTTTAAGTTAGTAATACCAGTTTCAAAAATCAATTACATCTCGATTAGGATAAAATTAAGAGTCAAATTAAATTAAAAATTAATACTTTTCCCATGATTGACTATTCAGTCAATCATTAGAGTTTTAGCCATATTTCCGCATAAGACTGTACTAAGCTTCTTCGTGTTATATACTTTTTATATGGCATTGTTCAGCATGTCAGTAACGTTAACCGACTTTAGGACAAGACTGTAAATTTTTTCTGGCATAAATGATATATGAGGCTACTGCTGTTAGTCCAAAGATAGCACGGTTAGGGACTTACCCCATTATTTCAGTTAGTTATCCATTTGTCAGTATTAGATTCGACAAACCAAAATCTGCAAGTTTGAACTAGATTTGGCCGCATTCCTAACCAAAATAACAAAAGGTATGAGTTATACCACTTGTAGTTTTAATTACATAATTGTCCAGTTTATTATACAGTAGTGGTACATTCTGCGGCAGTGGTCTAATATGTTTGCTCTTTATCAGTGACAAGTAGTCTAACATACTACCAGAGAGAGGATTTTAGATCTCGACTGTGTACATCAGAGAGAAATGGCTGCTGTGTCAAAGATTAAGTGTTTCGCCAACTGCACCACACTTCACGGGCTAAGAGATGTGATACTGGCAAAACGAAGGGCCGTTCAACTGTTTTGGCTGCTACTGCTTCTGGTATGTCTGTCCCTAATGATATACCAGTGTACCCTGGCCGTTCTAGACTACATGGGCAAGCCGACAGCCTTCAGGTCCAAACGTGTCTTTATGACACAGTTTCCAAACATCAGCCTCTGTGATGCGCATTGGCTGGACAGCAAGAAGTTGGAATCTTTCCAAATGGGACCCGACCACCAAAGGTACCTGGAAAACCTCCTCTACATACCCACGGTATCAGACGAATTTCTGAGAATGCCGATGAACAAGTCAGTTAGAGAGGATGTTTTGAAAAAGATGGTAGAAAATAAATGGACTACCATGAATGATCTGCTGTCCAACATCTCCAAGGATCCAAAAGATCTCTTTGGCGACTCCTACGGGAGGGATCCCTATAATATTGTCGGAATTGAGCCTCACTTCAACGAATATGGCATCTGCTATCGGTTCATCAGCAACAACTATGCCGGTAACCTCAGCAGTATGCCGATGTCAGAAAAAAGTGGGATCAAAATGATCCCATTACCGTCTAATGGAATGTTCGTTACCGTGATCATAGGGGATGATCTAAACGTCTTTACTCCACAGAAAGCGACTCTATCCAATTCGATAGACTACGACATCGACATTCAGCATCAGAGTTTTCTGAGCAAACCCGACAGTCCCTGCCGATCCATACCGCCCAGTGAGCGTCGAAGCTGCACCGACGAATGCCGCTCCGTGTACACTTCTTGTATCCGAAATTGCACTTTTTTCAACGGCCTACCGTCGGTGGATCCCCGTACGATTTGCGACGGAGTAATCGATCGAACGAACGGTTCGATGGATGAGAAGAGGTGTCGAGACGCGGAAGCAACCTGCGTCATCAACTGCACGCCGTTTTGCCGGTTCATGGAAATTCAGGCGTCCCTGACCACACAGATGATGGGTGCTGAATTTCATCTGAAAATAGCCCTGCAGAAAAAGCATCGATACATTCGTCATGAGGAGGAATTCTATGTTTACACTCCGACTGGGTTCCTGAGTGGTCTGGGCGGTATTCTGTCCCTGTTCACTGGAGCATCCGTTCTATCCATAATTCAGCTACTGCTCTTCTGGTTTTGGGATCCTCCCGATGACTCATAGGGCCTTTTCAAGAAAGGGTAGAGCAGAGTAGAGTAGAGTTAAAATTACCTGTTTACTTCACTCATGCTTGACTTGCCATATTTTAACTCTTTCATGAAAAGGATCGAGTTAAGTTTAACTCTACTCCACCCTTTCTTGCAAAGGCCCATAGATTAAGTTCGTTCTCAACAACTGTTTCAAACTGTAGCTGACAGAAACAATGATATTTTGTGTAGTTGTGACAATTCCAATTAAAGCTTGCTTTTAACAGTACATTTCACGAACATTAAGCAGGTCAAACTATAGTAACTCCTCATATGAAATATTGCTATAATAAGGCCGATTTTTTATTTCACCAAGTTTTGTGACTATGTAGGACATTAGACAAAATTCCAAATGAGCGTATCGGAAAGGCGAAAATAGAAAATGTTAGCCTTTAATAGTAGAAGACCTTTCAGGGAAAAAACGGAAAGGGGAATTGGGTGTTTTAATGAAAAGGAACATTATTTGCTCACCAATGGATGGTGTTTAGACCATCATCTGGTTTTTTCGTCGTGTTTGTCTAAATATAGATTCTATTAGTTTGATCCATTCATTTGACAATGCTAACAGCTGTCTGAAGTACAGTCCTAAGAGTGAACTAGGATATAGTAGGTGCAAACTGCAAGTCCCTTGTACATATGAATTTAGTATTTATGTTTATATTCGAAATATAGTGTGCCTAATTCCACTATGGTTATCTGGCCGAACTTTGACTTAGTTTTGATGAAAATAAATTTCAGTTTTCAGTTTGTTCAAAACTAATTCAGTTTTGTCTTAAACTGAGTTTGAGAGTTTTGTGCAGGTTTTCTTTCAGCCTTAATTATGCGGGTAGCTTACCACCAGCAAAGGGGAAGGTATGGCCTTTTAATAAAACTGAACTTTATTTGCACACCATTAAGCCAGCTAAAAGACCTTCTAGACAACTATTTGATTTTTTCGTAGGTGCTTATTTTCATCAAGCATAATCATTTAACTACTGGTTGCCATGAAAGTGCCTTAAAGTAGCTTTAACTTTCAGAAGTTTATAATAACTTTAAAACCATTTATTATTGAAAACTTGTTTCTATTAAAATATATAACCGTGCAATATGCACTAGTCAAGTTGTATGCCTAATTTGAAAACGTAAGAATTATACTCGAAACGTGAGAAAACATAAATCAGCTTTACTCCGTATAACAGTCAACAGAACTTGTCCTTAGCTAAGTGTCGGCTTGCCATTTCAAAGGCACAGTAACGAGTAGCTAAAAGGTATTAATACTGTTATCGCAAAATAGTGGAACAAACTGATTGGGGGAAGAGGACGAGGGTGGGGCGGGGGATAATATTATTTTGATATATGCTAGCAGACCCTTTGGAAATAGTTGGCGGCACGAATAACGTTATTTTATTTGTACTCCCTTGTTCGTAGTTTTGCTCGTCCCGGTACTCTTTCGCCCCTAGAATTGTCAGAATATTACTGGTATGGATTATTTTGAGTAGCCAGTTTTCTACAGTTACGAAATAGCCATGAATAAAATTCGAAAAAATTCCATTATTGGTATGTCGACTTTTCGACACTGTAGCTGCAAGCTGTCCGCTCACCGAAAGCAGTCTGGCTGGAGCCTAAAACCCTAACAACGTTAAATTGTTCTTTTTCCAATTTCTAGTCTGGATTGTGTCCACTTCTATAAATAATGGCCAAATAATTCTAAACTGCTTAAAATTGAAAAACTCAGTTTCAGGACAAACATTTTTGTCAGATATTGAATTTTGGTCAAAATTAAATTTTCTCATACACGAATAAAAGCAGCATGACTTGGAACACCAGAACTTCAAGCGATATTTCAAGTCCTGCATTTATTTGCTATAAACTTTGCCATCAAATTACGTTAAACGCTACCAGCACCTTAAGGACCGGAGGCTTCCCACTCCAACATTACTAAGGATAAAACAAGAAGGACTACAGTCAGCCACGCCCCGCAAAGTTAGAATTCATATGGCACGCTGGTCAGATGCCCCAGGGATCTCGTAGAAGGATAATCGCCAACTGCATCGACCACAACATGAAGGAAATATGCAACCGGACACAGATTTTTCTGCTCCCCAATGTTCAAAGTTCAAACTTTACTTTAGTCGCGGTTTT
Organism: Trissonchulus latispiculum; assembly: GCA_030248195.1. Taxonomy (NCBI): domain Eukaryota; kingdom Metazoa; phylum Nematoda; class Enoplea; order Enoplida; family Ironidae; genus Trissonchulus; species Trissonchulus latispiculum. The sequence continues at coordinate 13,496 of JASAND010010560.1, read as the reverse complement.
AGGAAATCGTATGGTTTTGGAAATAATTCTGCTTACGTAATTAGGGAGGATTTCGATTTGTCGAATGTGGAATGTCGGTTGTCTGAAAAACTGCCAGTAATTTTTCTGGGGCCGATGTTATTAGAACGAGGTTGTGAGTTCGAATCGGGGTGAGCCCATTTTAGGGTCCAACCCTGAAATTTCGGGGTTGGTCGAGCCAATGTTGTCAAACATTTTAGGGATGGGTAGCCTACCCCGGTTTGGGAGTTTCAATTTCAACCAAATTTTCAACCCTATTTTCACAAAGCAGCCAACTTGGGAGTTTGTCGATGCAGCAAGCAAGCAAGCATACAACGCCCAATTCCTGTAAACTTTAAAAGTTGACTGTCACCTATTAATCGTGCCTATCATCAGTTGTAATAATGCAAAAATTCCGTGCTAATAACAAGAGTCCATAATTCCCTTATATTATAGAAGATTTCTTCTGTGATATTTCTTCTATAATATAAGGGAAATTATTATGGACTCTTGCTAATAAGTTTGCTGAAAAGATCTACATTGCTTTCAATTTAGTATGCCTATTTTAAACGCAGTTTAATAAAATATCCCAACTGGTAATAACATACGAAATATATGAAATTGAGCCTCTGATAGCGCAGTGGTCTCTTACTGCGCTATAAGTGGAGGGTCATAAGTCTAGAACTTGTAAAAAATAAGCTCTGGCACCCATTTCGGATCTCTTTAACTTTATCCCCCCAACTAGTTTGGGGGGGATAAAGTTAAATTGGGGTCAGCAATCAAAATTTGTGTAAAAGGGAAACAATGTGTACTTGGTGTCCTTTTAGTAGTCATTAGAAGTTGTTCCATCAGAAGATGAACACAATTTGAATAAAGTTATTTCGTTTCGTTAGCTCAGTATATATAAGCTTACATGTTAAGGTGGTGATTCCTTTTGGGCACAAATTGTTGGTTGGCGGCGCAAATCAGGATGAAACTTGGCAAAACTTTCCGAAATACATTCTTTTAGCGTTCTAACACCCTCCGCGCAATTCTGATTCAAAAATTCGAGATTTCCGATCAGGGCGGTTTTTCCCAATTTCTGAAAGTTTGGCGGCAGCTATACAGTTATCACTATATTCATTTGAAAGATTTCGTTGAGCTTCACATTTTTGCTTTGTAAAGCAACTTTCTATCTTTTCTCTAGCGTGCGATATAGCCGATTTTCTTGTTTTGGCGTGGAAAACTTGTCATTTTTGCAGAAATCAAATAATCCATCATTTCTTGAACTACACAAGCCGGAAAATCAAACTAAGGGCGTCGATCTGAAGGTCTCACAGGGGCAAATTATCCGATGGATGATCGTCTTCCAACAGCTATCCCGTAGGCTGCTATCATGAAAAATATAGTTTTTGCAAAAACACGACCAATTTTCTTCCAAAGATTGTGGAGCATTCATCATGCAAGTTGGAGGGCTGCTACTTAAGAAATGAGTTCTGCACAAATATACCCAGGGACGTTTTTTTAGTTGCCCCGATTACTGCTTTCTAGCTAAAGTAATCGCTTGACAAATTTGGAAAAAGTAGGCAAAATACAGGTTACGCACACATTTCAGCTTATTTCTCTATAACGAAGAGCGATTTCGCAATAAATAAAAAATCGTCCCCAGCTATTTGATGGAGGTATCGGATGATATAACCGATGTCTCACGAAAAAATTTACTTGAGTCTGCAAAAAATCTGGAAAATTATACTTTTTCTAAAATGTATCAAAAATATTTTAAAAAAGCAACATCAGTTTCATGGTATGCATTAAAAAGAGAAAATGTCAAGCTACATTTTGATATAAAAGTGGCTTCTTAATTCTTAACTCCAAGTAATGAACGAGTGCTAGTGGTGCAAACTTTTGTGACCAAAGGGAATCACCACCTTAAGCTTACAAGTTTAGCCTATACTGAACTAACGAAAAGCTGAATTGAAAAACGGATGTCAGATTCGTGCTCAGCGCCACCGAAAACCCCTGTATGCAAGTTTTCAGCAAATGTTTTTCAAAAAATTATTCGTTTCCCCTTGGTCCCCCCTTACCAAACTAAAATTTAAAATGTTAAAAAATTTTTAAAATTTTAAATTTTTTTAATTTATCAGCCTCCAATATAAGGCCATACAATAAATAATGCAATAAAACACAATGTGACACTGAATTAGTGCTTTTAGGCAGGTTTTAATTCTGGGGGGGATAAAATTTAATTGGGGTTCTGGGGGGGATAAAGTTAAATTGGTCCCCCCCATTTCACATCCCTAATAGGCCATTTACCGAAATTGTGAAGGGATGGCCGCCCGTCATGTGGAGCTACCACAGAACGTAGTGGACGTACTGATAGCCTTGTAGAACACCTTGGGTAATTGCTATGGCAATTATTCAGAGTCAGCATCCCCCTTTCCCTCAAAAATGCATACATTCGAAGCTGGCCTGGCACTACCACTAACTGGAGTACCTACTAAGGTGACGTGGCGGTAAAAAATATATATGAATTTTGGCTATTTGGATTTTTTGGGTGTCTGTGGTACACTTCCGGCTTTCCATATCCTCGGGCGTCTGTCCTGATTCTTGAAACTTTGAGCTTTGATCGTCGTCTAGTAGAAGAACCACTCGGCCTTTAAATCTACTGTTTAATTATGTGAAACATTTAATTCCAGTCGATTTCAAAACTCAACTTAGATTTGTCAAATTTGACAACTCCTGTCCTTGAAAATCTAACTCAAGTTCCGGACATAAACAAGCTGAAATTTGTCAGATTTTCTTGGGGGACCTTATGCTTATTTGATTCACTTTTGGCTGAAAACCTGACATGCATGTGCACAGAAATTAATTCATCAAACTCTGAGAAATTATTCTTGTTATACGTTTCTTTCTGCAAAACAAAACTGCCTGCAGCTTTTTAGCTCATTATTTGAAAGTTGGCGTTCTGAACATTCTAACTAACATACTTTGAGTAACAGTGTTGCGTTCATAAGGATCAGCTTAGACAATCAGGACTTAAAATTTGACCAATTTTAGAATATTTTTATTTTCAATACAAAATTCCCTTCTCTCAGTGTCTCACCGACATTACACTTGGAGAATACTGCAAGCTTGCACTCTCTTTTGTTGTTGATGGTGATTTCATAGTTCCAGACGTCGACGTGCGTATGTAAGCGTCTGCTTGCGTCTGTGAGCGCAAATCCGCTACAGTGGGTTTTAAACGGCTACGGCATGTTGCAGCCTGAGGTGCGCGGCTCTATGCGTTCGCAACTATGATGTCACCTTTACTGTTTACATCGAAGGCGTGGTTTGCAAAATATACCGGCCTGCCAATATATACTAGTAAAAGTTTATCATCTAATAGAATAGGTGGGATCGTCTGAAGTGACTAGAATTTGAAGGAATAAAAATCGAAAATTATATTATTCCAATTCCAGAGACCGCTCGATGTCCTGTGGTCTAACCAAAAATTGGAATACTGCCCAGGATAAGTGTAATGCCCTCACAAGCTAAATGCCACTTTATATTTATTAACTACTGGTTTCTTATTACTAGTATTAATTGATTTTTGATTTGTGCTCCAACCAAATTGACTTGATCAAGATTTGGCAACTGGTGTCTCCAGACATGCTTTCGATTAACCTTTCCGGTAAGCTGCAAAAGTGAACATTATATAAGGGTCTTTTAAGAAAGCGAAAGTCGAGTTAAAACTAACTAGATCCTTTTCATGAAAGAGTTAAAAGAGGGAAAGTCCAGCTTGGAGTGGAGTTACAACGAGATAAACAGTTAATTTTAACTCCACTCCACTCTGCCCTTTTTTGAAAACGTCCCTAAGCTATAAATAAATCTTTCACTTCGTGCAATATCGGTAGCTTAAATTTTGCTTTCCTTATAGAGTATTTCATTTCAGATTCCAACCCTACACAATTTCAAAATTCCGTATTTCAGATTTTTCGGAGCCTGACCTGTCCATCCTTTGGCACAAACATCTACCATTCCTCTTTCTCTACACTCTTGCGGAAGTGGTACAGATTCTGACATTCCTACTTTTCTGTCTGCATCCGCGTCTGCGTCAAGACGCGTTCGCGGTAATCGGCTGCGCTGTAGCGTGCTGCGATTTCCTGACCCTCCTAAAATCCACGATTCAACAATATTTGTTGGTTCTTATCGGGCTGAGCCTAATTCGATGCGATAAACATTTTCTGGACGTTGGCTATTTTGTGGGTACTTGGGGCGATTACCTATTCTACGGGTCTTTGATGTGTAATTGTATCCTATACCTATTGCTGGGGGTTACTCGCTTTATGTCGGTTTTTGCACCCATGTTCGTATTCGGTGCACTGGGCTACAGGTATATGGTATTTTTGGTCGTCGTTTCGGGGACTGTCTCACTAGCTACGGTTACGGTTTTTCAGTTTATGGGCGACGTAAACTCCCATATCTGTATGGATTTGCATTGGCCAAATCGGTTCGTACAACTACTTTATACTTACTGGAGTGTAACAGTACTGGTACTGTCATTTCTGATATACACTCCAACCTTGTGTCGATTGAAATTGCAATCACGCCGACTGCGCAGCACAGATTCTAGAAGACTTAATGCCGAGCTGAAACTGTTTCTACAGTGCTTTTGTAGTGCACTGTTTTTCCTGTTTACACTGATTGTTCAACTGGTGCTTAACTGGTACAATAGTTGGGCCTCGGCACAGGATATGTATCCGTTCTGGATCGGATACGATATTTGCCTTTCCCTGTTCGGAATTACACATCCGTTGTCTCATGTTTTGACGAATGCGAAATTTAGGAAATCGATTCAATTGCAATTTTAACCTGTGCAAACGTTGCGCATAGGGCAGAGTTCTCAGTACAGGTAGTCGTTTGATGAATCTTCGCTGAACTCTTTCAACGATATCGATATCTTTCCGATAATACGGAGACCGTACCACCGGATTTTTTTACATACTAAGCAAAGAATTAATGTCATGAGAGTGGAATCAAGTAAATAACTGGCTCACTTACTGACAGCCAATAACCATTTGCAATGGAAGCTGGAGCGGAATATATTCCCCGGTGTTATATCATGTAATGCATGTACGCTGTTGTTATTGTCTTCAGCTTCTCCTATCTTCAACATAGGGGCTGGTATGTTTATTTTTTAGAGTCAACGGAAATCAATTAAAGCAACCCCGTAGGCCTTCAGAAGAATCTTCTCCAAATTTAGCTCAGAAGTTTCATCGAATTTTATCATATAAATCTTCCAAAAATTAGCAATACGCTCTGGCGTTATTTGTTTCTGAAATACTCCGCAGACATTATCGATTACAGGAGGTCCGTGCATAGATTAAACAGTAACATTGAAACCGATTGAGTTTAATAGCAGCACATTGGCAAACGCCAAATTACTGTTTCTACGTTTGAAATTTAAGCTTTGTCCTTGGATACTTTGAATGAGTCTTCTTCCCTAATTTTCACCAAGACACTGAACATTAATCCAGTGAGAACCGAATGAGTTTGAGCAGGAGTAGCAGTGTGTTTAAGACATTATCCTACCGCAGCAAAAACCCGAGATCGATTCACAGTTCTGTGTACATACATATTTTTAATTTTCTATTTGGCACAAGTTATTCCGCACGGAATGTGATGACAGAACGTGTATAGAGTGAACAAAGACAGATAAATTTCAAAATTCTACGGTATTTAGGAATTGTTTCTTTTCAAAAAGGTAGTGAGAAACAAATCTGTTTAGTTTTTTATATCGTACTTATAGTATTTATATTGCAGCTACTGTTTTGCTTGAAAGAAGACGGCTTCGAATGTGCAATTTGCTTCTTCAAAAGCAATAAATCGCAATAAATTCGTAACACTTTCATTTTCAATCTTCAGAAAACTGCATCCAGGTGCATCCAGGAAAACTGCATTTGGACAAAGGATATCTGTTTGGCTCAACGGCGGAATACTCCCCTTTTAGGGGTGGTCTTGTTTCCATTCAATTAGAATGGTATTCTCACGAAATGATTTAATGTGTAAATCAGGCTGTGCAACAGGGCTGGCAAGTTTACTAACAAAATTTGAGGATTCCACTTGAGCTATACTTTTTTGGTAAATCCGTTAACTTTCAAGAACTGTATCAGTGAAGTAAGCAGAATTTTAAAATTGTCGTAGGCAATGGTAGGTCGAGTATAATTTTCTCATTATCATTAACGAAAACAGAAGAAAAAAATCATTCAAGAGTTAGTTCGGGTTTACTGTGTTCTTCAAGAACTATTAGTTAAACTGAATTTATATACCTAATATTTATTTAATGTGCATAAGCTGGTATTTTTCTACCAGTGAGCTGTGAGCTAATGACATCGCCGAGTTATAACGCGGCTTAGTAGCGCACTAATCACCGTTTTATTGTTCAGTGATTTATGCTATTCATAAACTGTTGTTAATTGCATAACTACGAAATACAAAGGAACAAATTTTAGTACATTGAAAGTTACCGGGTTATATAAGAGCTGGGCTTAACTTCAATTACTTATAAGAGAATAACAGGATTTAATCGCATTATATATACGTGCATCTTGAAGCTTCCTGGTATTTTGCCGCTATGTCCAATGTTAACATTCCAATCCAATGTTTCCAATGTTCCGAAAATTGGTCACGTCAATTAGTCGAGAATCAAAAACCTCCGTTGTTTTTGTTTTTATTGCCAAGTATTGCTCAGGTGTTTCACTACCTCCTCTTGCGCATGCGCAGAATCAGTGGTTGCACGCGAGCCTTCTCTGCCCTGCGTTCACCGATTCAACACTGCCTTTATGAGGCTTGCCTAGGCAAGCTCACTCTAACTGTTATTCTAACTTATCTTTCTCACTCTGTCTTCTGCTGGCCAGCTGAAAGCTGCTGGCTTTTATATATGTATGCACCCTTAGCACACCCACTTCTTGAGTCAGACCCAAAACCTTTTGAGTCATGATCCTTGGGTGGAGTACTTCTTGATGCACCCCTTACTTTTCTTTGATTCGCAATGGATTTTTTCTGAAATCCAATTTTAAAATGGTGTGCGGGGGGTACCGCTGCACACCAATTTTGGAGTCATGTAGCGATATTCGGCAGAAAGTTTGCAAATTTATTCGTCTCCATGATCCACTCATCAAAAACAATTCAAATTCCTTCTATTGCAAGAAATTTTGAAAATAAAAATTAAAAGATTAACCTGAATTTTACACAATCTGTAAAAGACTTGTACTGGCTAGTCTGCTTCCCGTCCGCTCACCGAAGCTAAGCAGATTCTAGTACACCCTTAGCACACCCACTCCTTGAGTTAGACCCAAAACCTTTTGAGTCATGATCCTTGGGTGGAGTACTTCTTGATCCACCCCTTACTTTTGCGGATTCTAGGACATTTTCTAGCGGCAACTAGAACTAGTAGAGTTGGGACCGGTTCCATTAGAACCGGTTGGAACCGGAACCGGAACCGGAACCGGAACCGAACCGGAAAGAATTTTAGAACCGGAACCGGAACCGGAACCGGTAGGATTTGGAACCGGCCGGTTCCACTCTTAAAAATGGACTTGAACTAATTTTTGCAGGAGTTTAAATTTTGCAAAAGCTGGAATTTGTGGTTGCCATTCAGTGTTGCCATTCATTCATATTATCTTTTTCAAACTAGTGACTGAAATTGAAACTAAACATCTAGTTTGAACTGAAACTAAACAAATATAGACCTGAAGGCGAAATATGTAGGATGAGACTGATAACAATTAAGAATTTCAAACAAACGTGAAATGAAGGTACAATTATTGGCACTGAAACTGAAGCTGAAAGTCCATAGAATAAATTTAGAGCCTAAACTGAAAACGACATAGATTCAGCTTCCACTGAAGGTGACACAAACTCCCCGCTTCCCCTTTTCAGGCACGTTTCAGCTTTCGCTGAAGCCGAGGCATAGAATTAAGAGAAATTTCAGATATTTGTTTGACTCAACATTAGTGACATTATCCTGTCTGAGTTAAGACAAAAATTAAATGTTAAACATACTTGAAGATGTATTGCAAGGGAAAAATCTACTTCCTTTATTCTGGAATTTCGTAATTTTTTGTTTTCATGCTTTTGATTTTTCAAATTTTGTTAAGTAATTTTGTGTGTCTCACAAAATGCAGTTGTGAAAATGTCTCTAAATTAATTTTAACGAATTTTTGAAATTTTCTGTTTTAAAATTCCAATTGTAATTGATGAAAGATGGGCACTTTCGTTCAGACGTGACCGATACGGACGCCGAATGAAAACTTTAACCAGCTTACATATCTGAACATTAACCTCATAGAAAAGATGAGAGCCCGATGGGATGTAGTCGGAAATTGAGTATATCTTCTCAAAAAATTGGTAAATGGAAGGTGGTGTTGTCAGCAAGCAAGATTGAAGCAATATTTTTTAAAAAAGTAGTAAATTTTACAGGAGTAGAAAACTTCGAAATGTGAGTACTTAATTTCTCATTTTTAAGCAATCGGCATCTGAGACGAAAGTCAATCAAAGTTCAAGTAATGAACAGTCTGTAGAAGTAATCTGTTAGCTATTTTGTTTAATCAAGCGACTGTACATTTCTTCGTTAAATATAACTTTAATATATATGTTCTTCTTTCCAATTTGGCTTTCAGCTTCTAAATATTTTAAATGCATTTAAATTTTTTGGAAACTATTTGCTTCTTTAGAGACACTGTACTCTTTTTAATGAAATAAAAAACTAAGCTCCAGTATATCTCAATTCTCAGCACGTTTTACTGAAACGTTGTGCAGTTTTACAAGATTCTGTTCAGAAGGCACTGTCTGCATGTAGATGCACAGTAGAATCTCACCGTTAATTATCGAAACAATTTGCTCGACCATGCTAAAGTTTTAATTTTTTTACAAGTTTTAATGTATGTTGTGCATATAGTAACAGCATTTGTAATGGAGCAAACTCAAACTAAGGCAATAACTTTAAAATTCAAAGTAAACAAAAACCCAGTTGGTTATTATTATCGCATTAGCTATTCCAATTGTTTTGCAATATTGCTGTATAATTTTGATTGTATAACCCTTGCTGGGAGCCTGCATCCAATATTAAATAATGTTAAAATGTAACTACGAATTTTGTACTTGGAATCGTGAACCGGAAGCTAGAACCGGAACCGGAACCGGAACCGGTACTCTAGAACCGGAACCGGAACCGGTTTTGAAAATTGGAACCGGTCCCAACTCTAAGAACTAGCACCCCTCGGCTCAATCCCGCTTCGAAAAGTCGGTGGTTCTAGAAATAAAAAGCATATTTGGTGCAAATTATCTTACCTTTCTATGATCCGCTTTGGTTTATTTGTAATCCAATTTTAAGTGGCGTGCGGCAGGGTAACCGCTGCACACTCATTTCTGAGTCATGGAACGATATTCTGCAGAAAGTTTGAAACTTAATTTGTCTACATGATCCACTCAATAAAAACAATCCAAGTTCCTTCTATTGTATTGTAAGGAAGTTTTAAGATAAAAATTAGAGAATTTACCTAAATCTACTCAATCTGTGGAAGACTTGTAATGGCCAGTGACGCGTCTTAAAAGAAACCCGGGGGAGATGTAAGGGAAGCAGGCAAAGGAAAGATTGATAAGCCTGATATGGCAGTTCAGCTGATGGCCCTGTGGTGTAGTGGGTTAGCACCGCTGTCCCGAGATCAGAAGGGCCGTGGTTCGATTCCGGCGGGACCAATTCTTTACTTTCAATGGTGAGTGAAAAGATGAACCTCCCTCTTCCCTTCTCTCTTCTTGGTCATGGTTTCGTGGGTACGAGGGTGCCTGACGCCTCCCGTCTTGGGCTTGTTCTTGCGACCAAGATGAAACCAATATCAGCTGAACTCCCATATCAGGCTTATCAATCTTTCCTATGCCTGCTTCCCTTACACTCATGCACTCAGATGTGCATTATCTTAGATAGTAATAATGAAAAAATCTTTTCAGTCAAGGTCAATAAAAGTGGATCAATTATAGAAAGGACCTTCAAAAGCTATCACTCAAAGCTTGTAGAAATTGCAGAAAGTTCGCAGCGGACTTTCAAAACACACGCTTGGCCATGATTTTCAAATTAATAAATATATTTAAAGCATTTACCTATGAATTTATTTGATCCTGATTAATTTAATTTAATTAATATATATTCATTTACTTATTGATATTAATTAATCAATAATTAATTAACGTTGATCTCCCTATTGACTAATTTGATTGTTCCATCTTATAAGTCGTGATAAATGAGTAATGATATGCAGCCAGCCAGTTCGACGTTTGATTGCACTTCTACTGATTGGACTTATGGTACCATTTCTTGTATTGGATATGGTGGGTCTGGTGCATCCCAGTGTGAACTATTTTCTATTATCTCCTTTGATTTTCATTTGAAATTATCTAAAATGAAGAAAATGCAGTGTTATCTTTATGAATGATAAACGTAAAATTGTCCTTCCGTGTAGGAACCGCGGTTCCTAGCTAATTTGAGTTTTCCGCCATTGAAAGTTAATGAAAAGTCAGTCTCACCGGATTTTTCGTGCAGAGCGGTGGTGTTTTATGAGATAGCGGCGTTCAAACGGGGGAAACTCTTTTCTCAGGTATTTGGTCGGGGGACTTTAGTCCCTCCAAACTTGGGGTTTTTCTTCTTTTGGGATAAGGTAACATTGTTTTGTCTGTCCATAATTATTGAAATGTTTACTTCTTCTGAACTGTAAATTTGTGCTTTCCTCCATTTTTGTTAATCATATTTTTGTCTTAAAAATAGTAAACTCACGGTACTAAAATAGACTGCCGGCGCCTACTGTAGTTGTTTAGGGACATTAGCGAGTTAGGAGCGAGATTAAGGGTTTGACATGCGCACACTCACGAACCTAGTAGTCTTCTTTTGAGTCTAAATTTATTCAGTTATTGGCAAACGACAAACCTTTACAACTGGCGACCGTTCCTTCAGCAGAGTAGCATGTCAGACTCGTCAGCAGATTCTTCTCGCCCCCTGACTCGCTATTTAAAAAAGATTCGTGACGAAACAGTTCGTCTTTTTTCTGAATTACCCCCAAATTCGCAGGCGCCAGAAGTTACAGATAGTTTTTTGAATCGCCATTTTTTCCAAAAGTCTCCTGCAAATTTGGGGGGGCGGCAGCATGGGGGGAACGGGGGGAGTGTCTCCCCCCAAAATTTACAAAACCCGACCCCCCCTTATAGTTCAAATCCACCCCCACCCCCCCCTCCCCAAGTTGTAGTTACTTCTCCAGTTGTGCCGCGACGTTTGGGGGTTCAGTTCGCTGGACCTCCTCACCCCCAAAACTCTGAAATTCCACACCTACAAAATTCTGAACCCCCCCACCCCCAAAATTCTGAAATTCCACACCTACAAAATTCTGAACCCCCCACCCCCAAAATTCTGATAGTCTACACCTACAAAATTCTGAACCTCCCCACCCCCAAAATTTTGAAAATTTACACCTACGAAATTCTGAACCCCCTCACCCCCCAATTTTTCGTGGTGCTGTCCGACCCCCGACCCCACCCAGGACTCGGCGTAGCCATTCCGTCTCCAGGGGGCAGTCATTGGGAGATATGTCTCGGGGGGATATAAATTTTTCGGGAGCCCTGATGAACACGTGGGGCTCTCCAGCAGGTGGGGAACTATTGGGGCAAAATTTTGGGGGAGAACTAGCTACGGACCGGAGAGAAACTTCGGTACAGGTATTGGGGGGACCAATTTCCGGCCCTTCTCAAATTGTTTCTCAGTTTGCTTCCCTCCCGATTGAAAATCCGGGTACTTCTGGGGCGGGTAAATTACCTATTCCCTCCCCCCAAAATTTAACAAATCAAAATTCTGAAAACTCAAATTTTCGTCGGGATTTTGATAATTTTATTTCACCTCGTTTTGACGTTGTTCAGAGTACGCAAAGTGTCCTTACTGCTATGGGGTTGCAAAATGGGGTGGCCCCCAATGGTGTGTCTGGACCGTTGTCTGGGCAAGCCGGAGAGGGACCCCCCCTTTCCCAACAAACTCAAAATTCACCTTTCCCTTCAAATTCTCATCCCCCTCAAATTTCCCAAGGTGGGGCTACGGCTCCTCCCCCCCAATGTACGTATTCTCTTCGGTCTCCTCAGGGTCCGCCTGATGTTGTCGGGACACTCTCCCGACAGGCCGAAAACGGTGTCTGTCCCCCTCCTAGGGATTCAAATTTTTTACAAAATTTTGGACAAAATGTTTCGGGCTCGGCCGAAGCTGTCGGGACACTTTCTCGGCGGGCTGAAAACGGGACCTGTTTGCCCCCGAATGGCCCAAATTTCCAGCAAAATTCCGGGGAAAACATTGGTTGTTCAGAAAGTGGGTCTGTTTACAATTCTGCGAACAGTCAAAATTCGGGTTTTTTGTCAGAAGGGGGCGGTTCAAGCCACAACACCCCCGTATCTTATATGGAGCAGAATTTTGGTGGGGGGCACCACCCCCCAAAGCCCAATTACTTGCCAAATACCCAGATTCCGTATAGTATTCCGGCAGCCTCGGTGGCAGATTTTCAGAATAATACGTACGTACCACCGGTAAATTCGCAAGCCCCACAGTTGTCTCACCTGGGGGGGCATGTTATTCCCCGTGACCAGTATGGGACCCCTCTACCAGATCGAGCTACGGCTCCTTCCCATATTTCGGTACATCGCACTCCAGTTTGTCCTGGGGGCCCTTCCGCACCAAAATTATATCATACACAGCCTCCCCCACCTCCCCCTTTACCGATTCCCCACCCCAGCACTCAAAATCCCCCTCTGGCTTCCCCAAGTCGTCTGGCCGCTCAACGGGGTCGTGTAAACGACCAGGACCCCAAGTATTTTCCGATTATCCCCCGCTCCTATGGACAACATTTGTATGAGGGCGCTCAGCTTGCAGCCCCTGACCCGCACCAGCAACAAGTTCCTCAGCTTCGCTATCAACCCCCCGATGAACAGTTTCCGGAGGGGCAATATTTTATACGTACACCCGCAAATTTTCAACACGATCGTTTAGAACAGCAGGTTTTCCAGAATCCGGTCATTGCGGAATTAGACAGAAATCACTTGTGGGAAGGCTCACAACCGAACCTCCCGCCTCTCCGGGTACCGCCGTACGTACCCCAACAGCCTCCGGAAAATCCGTATTATATGGCAGATATGGTTGCTTCCCATGCAGAAGCGACTGATTATGTATCTCAAAATCACCCGCCCACCCTCAGTGAGGCCTCCCAGCAGCGGGAACAACACTTGTCTGTGTCCTCCTTATGGGAGGGCAAGGACGCAGCGTCCCCCCCTGCTGGACAGGAACCTCCGGGGGGTAATTCCCCCCACAGTTCGGCACCTAACATTGCTCCGCCAGTTTCTAGTTCACAACAAGTGTGTACGTATATACCGCCACACCTCCAACCATCACTTTCCCCACCTCCTCCGGGTCCCCCTCCTACTCCCTCATCTTTTTCAAATCAGAGTTCTCATACGGTGCATAC
>JASAND010010559.1:0-15811 GCA_030248195.1 Trissonchulus latispiculum | reverse complement strand
TTTGGGCAGTTTTACTTAAGTTTCTTTTCTGTCTCAGAAATGTTGTTTTCACACTTCAACTGTACCACTCTCTGCGATCGTGGTTATCTTTGCGCAACGATTATCTTGATTTTGGGGTAGACTGGGTAGTTTTTATGGTACCTGTCTTGGTAGCGTCTGTGATGTTAGCTGGTCAGACAATTGGAGATTCTATATCCTGCCAAATACCCCACTCCCTAATGGTAAATCCACCGATTATGCAAATATTTCTTGATATTTGTTTTTTAAAGCAAATATACCAGACAAAGACTATCTCATATTCTATAAAGATTGGGAAGAAAGATTTTATGTTCACATTTATCCATACATGGGATTCATTGTGATGTTCATGGCGTTACTTCTATATTTCCCCTTCAGTGGGCTATTTGGAGGATAGCAAACAAAGACTGGGATGGAATTGATGTTAAAAATTCTGAACTCGTTATGTATATGGCAAGAAAGAAGTTCTATTGCAAGATTTTCCTTTTTTGCTTAAATTTTTGACTGTATCGTTACTTGCTTTGTGAATCCATATTAGTTGGATTGTTCATTTATCCCATCATTATTAATAATTTTTCACTGGATACAAGTTTGTTTCCGACAGAAGTACAATGCGGAGTACCAATGTATAGTTATGGAACGTAAATGTACAAAATATTATGTGTATACTTCCACTAAATTTTTACTATGCTAAATTTTTTCATGCTATTCTTTGGTTGGTTATGTATCTTACTTCTGTTGTATATTTTTCATTCAGTGTTTATGTTATCATATTTTATAAAGAAAAATATGTTTAATGATATGGGATTGTTATTATACCTGAGAGGAAAACAAAAATAAAAATCAATTAAATATCATATTCATGTCCACTCATAGAAAAGTTGTATAAATTGCAGTGCATTTTAATTTCAGGAAATTCATGTTTCATCTGTGAGTAATAGTTTCTTATAATTTTAAATGGATGATTATGTCAAAAATTAAATTATACTAAAAATTATATTTGTCCATTACAAGATTTATTTCATGCTTAATTTAATATCGCACTGTCGCAATTCTGTAGATATCTTAGCTAGCCAGCTTCCGTAGTTAGCTTCAATTTAAAACTTTCGTTGGTTGCCAATTTTGTTTTGACATTTAGCATATCTATTGCATTGCCACTTTGTTTTGGCAGTTTTAAACAAATTGCTGGGATGTATTAGCAAAGGCTCCGTTCGCACTCCTTCAAAAGGCGACAACTAATTACTAATTGACTGCAGTTGTTTCCAAAAAACAAGAAATGAATGCTCCTGTGCCAGGAAACTTTTTACCCCACGCAGACAGAAAAGTTGTTACATACCTCATTGGACAACTAGTACCACTTGACAACGGTGTTTCAGATAAGCAGCAAAGATGTTTTGCAAAAATTTGCAATTTTTGTAAATTTTATTAGTGGGCTAGAATAAATGTTTTGATGCTAGCATAAATGTTATGACATTTAGTATCTTGTGTTGTCTATTACTCAACAAATTGTCTATTAAGTCTAGTTTATTTCTAGACAAGCTCGAGCTTTGTTATTTGATTTTCCGTTGTATATTTTTAGAAAAACTGCGTAAAAGCTCACAATTATTAAAAATTGTCAGTAGCACTTTTAAATTTGTAGTTTAAAAATTGTATTTTTAACTTGCTTAAACATTTCAAACAATTTTATATTGCTTGCGGTGTTTTGCTTTTTCGGCATTACTTGGCATTTACCATTGGGATTGAGTATAATGAATTGTGTATTTGCAACCGATATATCTAGGCTGTAGGGTACAAAATAATCTTATATTTTACCCAAAAACATATTAATCCCAACCGCACACTTACTCTCCCAGTAGCCCCAAACACGTAGATAGGGGGATTAATCCCAACCACTAAACTAAAAGGATTAATCCCAACCACTAAAAATAAAGGGATTAATCCCAACCACTAAAATAAATCCCTAAAACAAATTGCAAAAGCTGGCCCCCTCAGCGGGGGTGGATTAGGCAATAGCAAATTCTTGGTAGGAAAGGAATGGTCACTTTGGAAGGAGGTTATCCTGTTTTCCTAGACCTAGAGGATCAAGCTCTAACATGAAATTAAAATGAAATAAAACTGAAGAGGGTAGGATTAATCCCAACACAGGCACTGGATTAATCCCAATATCTTGAAAACAAATTGCGGGAGCTGGCCCCTCAGCAGGCGGATTACAGGAGATTAAGCGGATATATCTGAGGCTGAGGGGCCAGCTCCTGCAATTTCCTACTACTTTCATTCACACAAAATGCCAGTTTCGAGTTTCAAAGAAAGAAGAAATCGAAGAAAGCTTGAAACTACTTTGGACAGCGAAATCTTTCACATATTTTATAAAGACTCGGACTAGATGGAATAACTTTACAATTACAGCGAAAGTAAATGCGTTCAAAGTTATTTGTGTGCTTACTAGTATTTAGTAACAATTGCTTTTTAAATATATCTCCAGAAAGTAATACTTAATCACAAACAGTTCATAGTAAATTTTTCGCAGAGTGCAATGGGAAGGTGAATCAGCTGTTTTTAGATAGACCTAGGATTAGGATTTTGATCGGATCCTGTTTCTGTCTTCACACTTCGGATTAAAAACTGGATGAGTTAGTTTCAATCCCATCTGCTTTATCGCTATTCCTTTAAAAATAAATTTTAATCCGTTTAATCCTGCATCAAAGAAACTGACGTTAACATTTCAATCCTGCTGATTTTTAATTCGTTTACTGCGCCCTTTTAATTTTTAAAGAAATAATCCTTAAAACACTTAAATGATTGTTAATCTCAGCAAACATTCATATCATTACTGAAAATTGTGCGGTCAGCATTTATTTCTGCCACCTAAATGTTCTGCTTTTGAGTTGGTTGCTTCGAATTTATCCCAACCGACGGAAACTGAAATTGTACGGTTGTACGGTAAATTGGCATGTTTCGGTTGTTGTACCGAATCAATAAATTCAATTCAAAGGGCGCATTAAACATCAAAGGCATTCGGTATTAGACTGAGATTAACTTCTCCGAATTTTATCGAATTCACAATGCTTGGTTACCGTTAGACAGGTTTGAGATATCCAGGGTGACCACAACCGCATGTGTTGATTATCACCATTTGTTGAACACTTTCTTCACAGTTCTAACATAGAATAAATTGAAACATACTGACAAAGAATCTGAAGTGGTCCGATCCATGTAGTGTGAGCAACCTACGTTAATGGACTTCGAGCACATATATTTCGGGCACCCTGCTTATTGAACAGTCGGTGTTATAAACCATGCGATGCTTTTGTTGGAAGATAGCTACTGGACTCGAATCACAATAACAAATTGAATAGCCAAATCTTGCCTAAAAATGACATTATAAAACTTACTCTTATACTATAACTGCCTCCTAATAGCAAATTTGTGCGGCTAGCTGCTCGATCGACAGTTCCCGGAAAAGGATGAGATAATCGCTTCACGTTGTCCTAAAAACAAAAATTCTTAAAAACTGTATTTGCTGTCAGTGTATTGCGCGATCATTTGATTTTTCGGAAAGCTGAAAAATTAAAAAGCTAAAATCAAGGCGTTAGTTTTTGTTTTTGATTTTTGTTTTGACTGAAAAATCAGCACTCAACTAGTTCGAATTTTGATTTTACTCTGCAGCAGTAAGACCAAAATTAAGAAATAACAATCAAATTTTTCACGCCCAATTGTTTTACAAAAAAACCAGCAAGAAGCGGAATCAGAAACTGATTCCAAGCTGGTGGTTTTTTGGAACCGACGAAGCGAGTAGCTTAAACTAGTCGTTCTGCGTAACTTTGATACTAGGTTTGAAAAAAACCCAACGCTTGTTTCTTGTTTTTGATTAATGTTTTTCTGCAAAAAACAACAAACAAACCCTTGTTATTTGTTTTTGTTTCTCAGAGAGAAATAATGTAGCAGTCCATCGGCGTGAAAAATTTGACTATTCATTCGCGATTTTTGTTTCTCTGCTGCAAAAACAAAAATCAGTAATTAAACTGTTAAGTCTTGATTTTTCTGAATAAACTAAATTCAAAAATCAAAAACAATGCGTTGGTTTTTATTATTTTTCGTTTCCGAAAAATCCAGTGTTCGCATGCCAATACACTGACCAATTTACAATTCACCAATCTACAATTCTACCAACCAATTACCACGAAACATACATTTCAAAAATCTAGTTGCGACCGAAGAAATTTGTATTAGTTAACGACTTTCCTAAAAAGAGTGAAATCTATTGCTTTGAAATCATGGCATTTTTGCTCAGTACTAGTTGATCAACCGCATATGTCAATTACTATTTTAAACATTACAACAGCTTTCAAAAAAATCAAGACTTAATTAAACTCAAATTAAATTTCACTACAATAACTTACATAATACATAGTAACCACGGTTTCGTAACCAGGCGCAGCTGTAAAACCATCTAAAGCTGGCAACGAAACCTTTCCAGGCTCATCAATGCTCACTCTCACACCTACTACCTCAGTCATAGGCAAATATTCTTCCTGGTTTGCATAAATGTCCATAGTAAGACCTAAACGAAGTGTTAAGAATGCTAACGCACAGAAAAGCAGAAATAGTACTAAGCAGCAAGCAATTAACCGTTATTTTGCATATGTTGACAACAAACAACATTTGGGCCTGTCGTGCCCGTTCTAACTCCGTTCCCAAGAGTTGTTATTGCCCCGAAACCTTTCTGAGGCGGTAGCTTTTAATCGCCAATTAGAACAAAAAACATTTCCGGCAGTTTTACTCATGCCCTTGACCAAAACGTTCCCCTTTGTCAATGTGCCGATCGAGGTGACAGTCAACTAGATGCATGAAGCATATAAATACATTGAGAATGTATGACACGGAAGCTTGAAACGTAGCAAGCTTCCCTACAAGACTGTGTCCTCGAATCAGATGCTTAGATCCTTACAGTCTTATATTATAATCTATTCGTAGCTCAGCTGTTAACCTTTTGTCAGTTGGAACATTTTGATATGCATAATTCCTGCTGTGTGTTGCGTGATAAGCTACATTTAAGCTAATGGATCTGAACGTATATAGAAATATATCATTATAGCCACACAACAGAATTCCTGCGTAACTCCTATAGTTGAAGCGAAACATGCAGATTGGCATGGCTTGCCGTCAACTCCTTGCTCGAATATATTTTCACTGAAGCTATGCTGAACTGGAAGTTTAAATCATCTTATCTGACAACAGCTATTTGTCCAGTAAAAATTTCCCAAAAAACGTTTTTGTATTAGCCGAAGGTTTTTCGATTAATAGGGAAATTGATGTGGATCTCACATTGAGAATTCCAAATCGCTTTGATGTACTGAGCACAACATCAAGCTACACAGTCCAATGAATCTTGAATTTTCGGTCTATGTCTACGAGTCTGGCCATCACTACAGTAGTCGGGACATCAGAACATAGAAGCATAACCATAGAATCGGCATGCGAACATGTCAGCATTAAAATGACACACTAAATAGCGAATACCGAATGACAACCTTCCCTCAAAAACTCCTGAAAGAAATTCAGTTAGGATGTAGTGTTAAGCAGTAATCTTACTTGGCACTTACCATATGGCTTTCCAGCTCTAGCCGTGCAGCTTCGATTAGAATCCATAATATTGTTAAACACGTAGCAATTTCCCAATTGATAATCATGAAACACTTCAGTAGAATAATCTAAATGCCAATACGCACATAATCGGTACTTCAGTGCCTTGTATTTCTAGTAAAGCTGTCCAGCAGAACAAACGTTACATTATATGTGCTGTCAGTTTTATAAAAGCTTTTATTGGTTTTGACTTGTAACAGAAGGAAAGCTATAGGGTGTTGCTTTCGGGCTATAGGATGTTACTTTCGTTAGACTAAATCTCTAGGAATGAGATCGTATTCATCAAAACCAAGGTCTCGCGTAAGCTTTGTGACATACGTAGACAAATTTAAATTGAATAGTGAGATTGTGAGCAAATTTGTCAGCTCAAATAAATCACAAGTCTTTATTCTGTGAACTCAAGATCACTAATTTTAAATTTCATCACAACATAAATTATTTCATTGTGCTATGGAGCATAATCTCTAATTTTATTATCACTGGAAATATTAGAAGTAGTTATTAGCAGGTAAACCGAGTACATTTGTACTTTGACGCAAACTTCTTTGTTTAATAATAAATCCTTTGAAAAGTGAGGAACTAATTGCATTAATGTGGCTGTGCTACTCTAGTAAATGTTTACAATAGAATTAAATGGTGTCTGCTAGTAAAACTTTACCTGTCGTAAGTTTGGACATATCCATTGAAACTGCAGTTTCCAACTATTTCATTCAATTTGTTGCTTGCGTCTTTTAACAAAGTCGATCAGATGTTGCGCTTAGAATAGATGCCAAATTTTTAGTAGAACTAAGTAGTGCAAGTTCAGAGGCATCTTTTGATAAACCGGAAGACATGCTCTGAAATACTGATAATACAAGCACCTGTTGCCATTTAATCGTGCAATGCCTAGGAAGATTCGTTTATACAATCACTTATTATAATCTCGACGTCAAATATATGTCCCCGTAATTTTTGGAAAACCGGGTTTTACGAAAAGCCTGAAATAATACAACATTTCTCGAAAATACGTATATTGTTTTAGGATTTTTCGCTAAAAGCCGTACATATTTCAGGTCTATGGTGAAAGCCTTTCAGCCAATGAAATTTCTGTCTTACTTGGTTTCTTGGCATTCTACTACTAGCAAAAAACAGGTTCGGGTTTTGGGATTCGGTTTTGGACGGACAAACAAAATTTTCTTTCTCGAATGTGGCTTGAATTGGATGGATACGATCCCATCCCATGCTTAAAATTTCTTTCCGTCCCAATACATCCATTTGTTTACAGAAAATCAAAACTGTATCCAAAGCTGTCGGACAAGTGCTAAAACTTAAATATTGTTTCATTTAACAGAAGATATGTGTGTAAAAACATTCTAATCATATAATACGATTGTGCTGAATTCGAAAAACTTAATTAGACCTAGACATTAGAGGGTGTATTTCAGAATTAGGAACTGATAAAATTCTTGTTAAACGTTTTATCAGACATTCAAAATTTGAATCAATGTGCGATACACTATTTTAAGCCTATTTCATGGTAAATTTTACAGTAAAATCAAGGGTTCAGGCTAGGTAGCTCAGCCCTACGTTGCAGAAATTATCGAAAAAGTTAAGTAACATTAAAATAGGATTTCTCGAAGACATGAAAAAATCATAAACTACTATCTTATAAATTTTGATTTGAATCCAGCGAAGTAGTATAAAAATGGGCGTTCTGGAACAGTGGAGCCTGTGGAGCTTGTGGCGCTGCCTCACCCATTAATACACTACACTTCATATACATTATATACTAAATATGTAGAAATTTTTCATGCTTGTATTGTATTTTTCATGCGATTGTATATAATAAAGAAAGTAAATATTCCTAGTAGTTGGTTAGGGCTTGAACCTAAGATCTAGGTACCTAATTTGGAGAATCTTTGGGATAATGTATATACTCTTGGTACTGGGAATCTATACACCACTTACCAAAATTGGTGTTCCTTGAGTTGAAAGATCTCCAATAATCTTCAGGTTAGGATCTCGGATGTTCAGATGTGCTATCTGAAATAGAAACGTGTTGTAAACTAAATTGTTTATTATCAAATTACTGCAGTTTGTAGCAACAATATATTAGAAATGTACAGCTAATTCACAATTTGACAGCTCGATGCCAGACTCAGCATCGCTAGGCAAGTCTTAAGTGCAGCTGTATACTTGAAATGAATTTAAATACAATTAAACGATACAAACGTTTCAAACTTACGATAATGAAATGATGATGGTTGTGGTGATGACGATGATGATGATGATAATGATAGTGATGATGATGTGGTCGTGCTGCTATACAAAGGCAATGATTGAATGGCTTCCACGAATGGAGCCTCTGTTTTTATAGCACAAATTTGGGGTAAGTATTTAGGGTGGTGGGACAGCGATTAGGAGCAAAGTTTTGAAATTGGGTTGAAAAATTGTATGTTTGTGTGAATAAAAACTAAATTATTTTTTATGTGGAATGTGAATAGGAGGGGTCGGAACTAGTTTTTTCTTTAAGACCCCTACCCAAAGTTTAAAAAGTAAAATCATTTTTCAAAACATTAATTAGGGCAGTGCCCTATTTTTTGTTTCTTTTATTTTAAAGTGATTTCTTTGACATTAAGTGTTTTTCATTTCAACAGAGAGTTGTCACCAACAATTCAGCGGTAAGTTTTCTTGTTTTTATTATTAATATTTTAATTAATTAATTTAACTTTATATTTTTATTATTATTATTACTTCAAGGCGTGATGAATGTCAACTTGTCAAGCGCCTCAAAATTTTACATATTTATGTATATAATGTATATGAAGTGTAGTATATTAATGGGTGAGGCAGCGCCACAAGCTCCACAGGCTCCACTGTTCCAGAACGCCCATTTTTATACTACTTCGCTGGATTCAAATCAAAATTTATAAGATAGTAGTTTATGATTTTTTCAAGTCTTCGAGAATCCTATTTTAATGTTACTTAACTTTTTCGATAATTTCTGCAACGTAGGGCTGAGCTACCTAGCCTGAACCCTTGATTTTACTGTAAAATTTACCATGAAATAGGCTAAAATAGTGTAACTCACATTGATTCAAATTTTGAATGTCTGATAAAACGTTTAACAAGAATTTTATCAGTTCCTAATTTTGAAATACACCCTCTAATGTCTAGGTCTAATTAAGTTTTTCGAATTCAGCACAATCGTATTATATGATTAGAATGTTTTTACACACATATCTTCGTTAAATGAAACAATATTTAAGTTTTAGCACTTGTCCGACAGCTTTGGATACAGTTTTGATTTTCTGTAAACAAATGGATGTATTGGGACGGAAAGAAATTTTACATGGGATGGGATCGTATCCATCCAATTCAAGCACATTCGAGAAAGAAAATTTTGTTTGTCCGTCCAAAACCGAATCCCAAAACCGAACCTGTTTTTTGCTATGTAGTAGAATGCCAAGAAACGCAAAGTAGACAGAAATTTCATTGGCTGAAGCTTTCACCATAGACCTGAAATATGTACGGCTTTTCGCGAAAAGCCTAAAACAATACGTATTTTCGAGAAATGTTGTATTATTTCAGGCTTTTCGCAAAAACCCGGTTTTCCAAAAATTACGGGGACATATATTTGACGTCGAGATTATAATAAGTGATTGTATAAACGAATCTTCCTAGGCATTGCACGATTAAATGGCAACAGGTGCTTGTATTATCAGTATTTCAGAGCATGTCTTCCGGTTTATCAAAAGATGCCTCTGAACTTGCACTACTTAGTTCTACTAAAAATTTGGCATCTATTCTAAGCGCAACATCTGATCTGACTTTGTTAAAAGACGCAAGCAACAAATTGAATGAAATAGTTGGAAACTGTAGTTTCAATGGATATGTCCAAACTTGCGACAGGTAAAGTTTTACTAGCAGACACCATTTAATTCTATTGTAAACATTTACTAGAGTAGCATAGCCACATTAATGCAATTAGTTCCTCACTTTTCAAAGGATGCATTATTAAACAAAGAAGTTTGCGTCAAAGTACAAATGTACTCGGTTTACCTGCTAATAACTACTTCTTAATATTGATAATAATTAGAGATTTATGCTCCATAGCACAATGAAATAATTTATGTTGTGATGAAATTTAAAATTAGTGATCTTGAGTTCACAGAATAAAGCATTATTTTGAGCTGACAAATTTGCTCACAATCTCACTATTCAATTTAAATTTGTCTGTATGTCACAAAGCTTACCCAGGCCTTGGTTTTGATGGAATACGATCTCATTCCTAGAGATTTAGTCTAACGAAAGTAACATCCTATAGCCCGAAAGCAACACCCTATAGCTTTCCTTCTGTTACAAGTCAAAACCAATAAAGTTTATAAAACTGACAGCACATATATTATGTATTTGTTCTGCTGGACAGCTTTACTAAAATCTCAGGCACTGAATTAAAGATTATGTGTGTATTGGCATTTAGATTATTCACTGAAGTGTTTCATGATTATCAATTGGGAAATTGCTACGTCTTTAACAATATTACGGATTACAATCGAAGCTGCACGGCTAGAGCTGGAAAGCCATATGGTAAGTGCAAGTAAGAGTACTGCTTACTACATCCTAACTGAATTTCTTTCAGGAGTTTTTGAGGGAAGGTTGTCATTCGGTATTCGCTATTTAGTATTCATTTTAATGCTGATATGTTCGCTTGTCGATTCTATGGTTATGCTTCTATGTTCTGATGTCCCGACTACTGTAGTGATGGCCAGACTCGTAGACATAGACCGAAAATTCAACATTCATTGGACTGTGTAGCTTGATGTTGTGCTCAGTACATCAAAGCAATTTGAATTCTCCAATGTAGAGAGATCCACATCAATTTCCTATTAATCGAAAACCTTCGGCTAATAAAAACGTTTTTTGGGAAATTTTGCTGGACAAATAGCTGTTGTCAGATAAGATGATTTGCTTCCAGTTCAGCATATTTCAGTGAAAATATATTCGAGCAAGGATTTGACGGCAAGCCAGCCAATCTTTATGTTTCGCTTCAACTATAGGAGTTATGCGGAATTCTGTTGTGTGGCTATAATGATATATTTCTATATACGTTCAGATCCATTAGCTTAAATGTAGCTTATCACGCAACACACAGCAGGAATTATGCATATCAAAATGTTCCAACTGATAAAAGGTTAACAGCTGAGCTACGAATGAACGATTATAATATAAGACTGTAAGGATCTAAGCATCTGATTCGAGGACACAGTCTTGTAGGGAAGCCTTGCTACGTTTCAAGCTTCCGTGTCATACATTTTTAATGTATTTATATGCTTCATGCATCTAGTTGACTGTCACCTCGATCGGCACATTGACAAAGGGGAACGTTTTGGTCAAGGGCATGATAAAACTGCCGGAAATGTTTTTTGTTCTAATTGGCGATTAAAAGCTACCGCCTCAGAAAGGTTTCGGGGCAATAACAACTCTTGGGAACGGAGTTAGAACGGCACGACAGGCCCAAATGTTGTTTGTTGTCAACATATGCAAAATAACGGTTAATTGCTTGCTGCTTAGTACTATTTCTGCTTACTGTGCGTTGCATTCCTAACACTTCGTTTAGGTCTTACTATGGACATTTATGCAAACCAGGAAGAATATTTGCCTATGACTGAGGTAGTAGGTGTGAGAGTGAGCATTGATGAGCCTGGAAAGGTTTCGTTGCCAGCTTTAGATGGTTTTACAGCTGCGCCTGGTTACGAAACCGTGGTTACTATGTATTATGTAAGTTATTGTAATTGAAATTTAATTTAGTTTAATTAAGTCTTGATTATTTTTGAAAGCTGTTGTAATGTTTAAAATAGTAATTGACATATGCGGTTGATCAACTAGTACTGAGCAAAAATGCCATGATTTCAAAGCAATAGATTTCACTTTTTAGAAAGTCGTTAACTAATACAAATTTCTTTGGTCGCAACTAGATTTTTGAAATGTATGTTTCGTGGTAATTGGTTGGTAAATTGTAGATTGGTGAATTGTAAATTGGTCAGTGTATTGCGCGAACACTGGATTTTTCGGAAACTGAAAAATAATAAAAACCAACGCATTGTTTTTGATTTTTGAATTTAGTTTATTCAGAAAAATCAAGACTCAACAGTTTAATTACTGATTTTTGTTTTTGCAGCAGAGAAACAAAAATCATGAATGAATAGTCAAATTTTTTCACGCCGATGGACTGCTACATTATTTCTCTCTGAGAAACAAAAACAAATAACAAGGGTTTGTTTGTTGTTTTTTGCAGAAAAACATTAATCAAAAACAAGAAACAAGCGTTGGGTTTTTTCAAACCTAGTATCACAGTTACGCAGAACGACTAGTTTAAGCTACTCGCTTCGTCGGTTCCAAAAACCACCAGCTTGGAATTAGTTTGCGATTCCGCTTCTTGCTGGTTTTTTTGTAAAACAATTGGGCGTGAAAAATTTGATTGTTATTTCTTAATTTTTGTTTTACTGCTGCAAAATTAAAATCAAAATTCCAACTGTTGAGTCTTGATTTTTCAAAATTAAAACAAAAATCAAAAACAAAAAACGCCTTGATTTTAGCTTTTTAATTTTTCAGCTTTCCGAAAAATCAAATGATCGCGCAATACACTGACAGCAAATACAGTTTTTAAGAATTTTTTGTTTTTAGGACAACGTGAAGCGATTATCTCATCCTTTCGGGAACTGTCGATCGAGCAGCAGTCGCACAAATTTGCTATTAGGAGGCAGTTATAGTATAAGAGTAAGTTTTATAATGTCATTTTTAGGCAAGATTTGGCTATTCAATTTGTTATTGTGATTCGAGTGCAGTAGCTATCTTCCAACAAAAGCATCGCATGGTTTATAACACCGACTGTTCAATAAGCAGGGTGCCTGAAATATATGTGCTCGAAGTTCATTAACGTAGGTTGCTCACACTACATGGATCGGACACTTCAGATTCTTTATTCATTATGTTTCAATTTATTCTATGTTAGAACTGTGAAGAAAGTGTTCAACAAATGGTGATAATCAACACATGCGGTTGTGGTCACCCTGGATATCCTGTCCCTAACGGAACCAAGCATTGTGAATTTGATAAAATTGGTAGAAGTTATCTCAGTCTAATACCGAATGCCTTTGATGTTTAATGCCCTTTGAATTTAATTTTATTTGATTCAGTACAACAACCGAAAATGAAGTTACCGTACAACCGTACAATTTCAGTTTCCGTCGGTTAGGATGAAATTCGAAGCGACCAACTCGAAAGCAGAACATTTAGGTAGCAGAAATAAATGCTGACCGCACAATTTTTGGTAATGATATGAATGTTTGCTGAGATTAACAATCATTTAAGTGTTTTAAGGATTATTTCTTTAAAAATTAAAAAGGGCGCATTAAACGAATTAAAAATCAGCAGGATTGAAATGTTAACGTCAGTTTCTTTGATGCAGGATTAAACGGATTAAAATTAATTTTTAAAGGAATAGCGATAAAGCAGGTTGGATTGAAACTAACTCATCCAGTTTTTAATCCGAAGTGTGAATAAAGAAACAGGATCAGATCAAAATCTAATCCTAGGTCTATTAAAAACAGCTGATTCACCTTCCCATTGCACTCTGCGAAAAATTTTATCTACAGTGAACTGTTTGTGATAAGTATTACTTTCTGAGATATATTTAAAAAGCAATTGTTACTAAATACTAGTAAGCACACAAATAACTTTGAACGCATTTACTTTCGCTGTAATTGTAAAGTTATTCCATCTAGTCCGAGTCTTTATAAAATATGTGAAAGATTTCCATGTCCAAATTAGTTCAAAGCTTTCTTCGATTTCTTCTTTCTTTGAAACTCGAAACTGGCATTTTGTGTGAATGAAAGTAGTAGGAAATTGCAGGAGCTGGCCCCTCAGCCTCAGCTATATCCGCTTAATCTCCTTAATCCGCCTGCTGAGGGGCCAGCTCCCGCAATTTGTTTTCAAGATATTGGGATTAATCCAGTGCCTGTGTTGGGATTAATCCTACCCTCTTCAGTTTTATTTCATTTTAATTTCATGTTAGAGCTTGATCCTCTAGGTCTAGGAAAACAGGATAACCTCCTTCCAAAGTGACCATTCCTTTCCTACCAAGAATTTGCTATTGCCTAATCCACCCCGCTGAGGGGCCAGCTTTTGCAATTTGTTTTAGGGATTTATTTTAGTGGTTGGGATTAATCCCTTTATTTTAGTGGTTGGGATTAATCCTTTTAGTTTAGTGGTTGGGATTAATCCCCTATCTACGTGTTTGGGGCTACTGAGAGTAAGTGTGCGGTTGGGATTAATATGTTTTTGGGTAAAATATAAGATTATTTTGTACCCTACAGCCTAGATATATCGGTTGCAAATACACAATTCATTATACTCAATCCCAATGGTAAATGCCAAGTAATGCCGAAAAAGCAAAACACCGCAAGCAATATAAAATTGTTTGAAATGTTTAAGCAAGTTAAAAATACAATTTTTAAACTACAAATTTAAAAGTGCTACTGACAATTTTTAATAATTGTGAGCTTTTACGCAGTTTTTCTAAAAATATACAACGGAAAATCAAATAACAAAGCTCGAGCTTGTCTAGAAATAAACTAGACTTAATAGACAATTTGTTGAGTAATAGACAACACAAGATACTAAATGTCATAACATTTATGCTAGCATCAAAACATTTATTCTAGCCCACTAATAAAATTTACAAAAATTGCAAATTTTTGCAAAACATCTTTGCTGCTTATCTGAAACACCGTTGTCAAGTGGTACTAGTTGTCCAATGAGGTATGTAACAACTTTTCTGTCTGCGTGGGGTAAAAAGTTTCCTGGCACAGGAGCATTCATTTCTTGTTTTTTGGAAACAACTGCAGTCAATTAGTAATTAGTTGTCGCCTTTTGGAAGGAGTGCGAACGGAGCCTTTGCTAATACATCCCAGCAATTTGTTTAAAACTGCCAAAACAAAGTGGCAATGCAATAGATATGCTAATGTCAAAACAAAACTGGCAACCAACAAAGTTTTAAATTGAAGCTAACTACGGAAGCTGGCTAGCTAAGATATCTACAGAATTGCGACAGTGCGATATTAAATTAAGCATGAAATAAATCTTGTAATGGACAAATATAATTTTTAGTATAATTTAATTTTTGACATAATCATCCATTTAAAATTATAAGAAACTATTACTCACAGATGAAACATGAATTTCCTGAAATTAAAATGCACTGCAATTTATACAACTTTTCTATGAGTGGACATGAATATGATATTTAATTGATTTTTATTTTTGTTTTCCTCTCAGGTATAATAACAATCCCATATCATTAAACATATTTTTCTTTATAAAATATGATAACATAAACACTGAATGAAAAATATACAACAGAAGTAAGATACATAACCAACCAAAGAATAGCATGAAAAATTTAGCATAGTAAAAATTTAGTGGAAGTATACACATAATATTTTGTACATTTACGTTCCCATAACTATACATTGGTACTCCGCATTGTACTTCTGTCGGAAACAAACTTGTATCCAGTGAAAAATTATTAATAATGATGGGATAAATGAACAATCCAACTAATATGGATTCACAAACAAGTAACGATACAGTCAAAAATTTACAAAAAAGGAAAATCTTGCAATAGAACTTCTTTCTTGCCATATACATAACGAGTTCAGAATTTTTAACACCAATTCCATCCCAGTCTTTGTTTGCTATCCTCCAAATAGCACTGGGGAAATATAGAAGTAACGCCATGAACATCACAATGAATCCCATGTATGGATAAATGTGAACATAAAATCTTTCTTCCCAATCTTTATAGAATATGAGATAGTCTTTGTCTGGTATATTTGCTTTAAAAAAACAAATATCCAGGAAATATTTTACCGTCGGTGGATTTACCTGAGTGGGGATTTGGCAGGATATGGAATCTCCAATTGTCTGACCAGCTAACATCACAGACGCTACCATAACCAAGACAGGTACTGTAAAGACTTCTACCAGTCTACCCCCAAAATCAAGATAATCGTTGCGCAAAGATAACCACGATCGCAGGAGTGGTACAGTTGAGTGTGAAAACAACATTTCTGAGACAGAAAAGAAACTTAAGTAAAACTGCCCAAAA